>BHEV01034975.1:0-20216 GCA_004319985.1 Emydocephalus ijimae | reverse complement strand
TTCAAAGGGTAGAGCGGTAAACTGGGGTCCGTTGTCGGATACCAGAACGTCTGGCAGTCCATGTGTCGCGAATAGCCTGTTTAACTTCCAGATGACGAACTCGGTTGTAGTACTCTTCATTTCGTGGATCTCAAGCCAGTTTGAATAGGCATCCACTGTTAGGAGGAACGTATGTCCCTCAGTAGGTCCCGCAAAGTCAATGTGGATGCGGGAAAATGGTCCCGGGGGTGTTTCCCATTCTGTTGGAGTTGCTTTAGGTGGGGCATTGCTAACTTCCTGGCACTTTAAACAAGTCTTTAGCCAGGCTTCGATCTGTTTGTCGATGCCCGGCCACCACGTGTAGCTTCGTGCGAGCGCTTTCATACGCATGATGCCGGGGTGACCCTCATGCAGTGTCTTTAATACTGCTCATTGTAACCGCTCTGGGATGACGACTCTATCCCCCCATAGGATGCAGCCTTTTTGCGAAAAAAGTTCTGTTTGCCGGTTCTTGAAGGGGGTGAAGTCGTCAGGGGTTTGATCTACTGGCCATCCCCGTTCGACCCAGCTAAGAACTCACGTTAAGATAGGATCGCATTTTATTTCAATCGCGATATCTCTAGCTGTTAGCGGCGGTGAATGTAGCGTTTCAATCTGGAGTGTTGTAAGGGTTGGAGCTGTGTCATCGCCGGTTTCCGGAAGTGGTGCACGGCTCAGCGCGTCAGCATGGGGAATGGCTTTCCCCGGGCGGTGTTGCAGCCTATAATTGTAGGCAGCCAAAAACTCCGACCAATGAGTCATTCTAGGTGATAATATATAGGGGGTTGGCTTGTCTCCCGCTATAATCCCCAGCAAAGGTTTGTGGTCGGTGACAAGAGTAAAAACTCATCCATATACATATTCATGAAACCGTTTCACAGCAGATACAACAGCAAGAGCCTCTTTGTCAATTTGGCTATCGTTACGTTCAGCCTTTGATAAGGTCCTTGAAAAATAGGCAATAGGGGCTTCATACCGTTTGGTAACACATGGCTCAAAATGGCTCCTACTCCAAATGGTGACGCATCACATGTAATTGTTAAAGGCAAAGTCTCGTTATACTGCATTAAAACAGCATCTGAAGTTAATAGGTTTTTCACTTGTTGGTACGCGTGCTCCTCTCGGTGCCCCCAGACCCAGGTTGCTTTTTTGTTGAGGAGCCTATGTTTGGGCTCAGCTACGGTCACTTTGTGGGGCAGGAAGATGTTGTAAAAATTAATGAGCCCCAGAAAAGCTTGGAGATCAGTCTTATTTCTGGGTCTTGGGGCATTCTTGATTGCTTTTTGTTTGCTATTGGTGGGGTGAATGCCTTGTTTATCGATTAGGTACCCCAGGAACTCTACTTTATCTGTACACAGTTGACATTTATTTTTCTTAACCTTAAGGCCGGAGTCTTTAAATTTCTGGAGAACCAGTTTAAGACACTCCTTTAGTATTTCTCCATTTGGGGCAGCAATTAAAACGTCATCAAAGTATGGTACAACCCCTTTTATCCCCTGTAATAGTCTCTCCATTAAACTCTGAAAAATCCCTGGGGCTACGCTAACTCCGAATTGGAGTCGGTTGCACTTAAAGGCGCCTTGGTGCGTAACAATCGTTTGTGCCTCTGCTGTTTTTTTATCGACAGGCAGTTGTTGATACGCCTATGCTAAATCCAATTTCGCGAAGACTTTTCCGCCCCCCAGGGAATGGAGGAGGTGTTGTACCACCAGCACTGGGTAAGCGTTCTGTTGAAGGGTGTGATTAAGGGTGGCACGGTAGTCCCCACAAATCCTTAACGATCCATCCGGTTTGATGTGTGTTACGATTGGGGTTTCCCAAGGAGCATGGTCTGTTGGTTCTAAAACACCCTGGGCAATTAATTTATCAAGTTGCTCGTCAATCTTTGGTTTAAGGGCAAAAGGTACTCGACGAGGCTTAAGGCGGATGGGGGCTACTTCAGGGTTAAGGTTAAATGATATCGGGGTCCCCTTGTACTCGCCTAGTTTGTCTGCAAAGACATCCTGGAATTCCTGGATGAGGGCCTCCTCCCAGTCGTCACTGCTGGTTTGGTGAATGCCGGCTACCTCGATCCCAAGTGGAGCGAACCATTGAAGGCCTAACAAGCTAGGCTGATCACGGTGGACGACGGTCAATGGTGAAGATGCAGTACGCTTTTTGAATGAGACCTGGACNATGGCGACCTTCACTCAGATCTTCTTTGCATCTAATGATGAGGCGTGATCAATTGTAATGGTTTGGTGTGCCTCTTCTCGTTTCATTGAATTGGCTAGTGGTTTATTTCTGTAGGCGTGGTTGTTCCATTGGTGGTTCAAATGTTCCCAACTCACAGGACGATTTCCTATGTTTTGGTGGTAGTTGGTCACCTTCTGAAATGGGCTGGCTCCTGTCTTGTTTCTACAGACCTTTCCGATGTGGCCTCTCTTCCCACAAACATGGCAGAGCGCGTCAAGGAATTTGCAGTCTGATCGTGGGTGGTTTGCCCCACAACCTGCGCATTGATGCTGCAGTCTCTGATTACGCTGGTGGCGTTGGTCTCGTTCAGACCGGAGCCAGTTGACCTCTTCCTCATCACTTTCTGATGACGATTCGAGGTCCTCGTGGTGGGTTGCCATTGTATGTCCCTCAAGGCGAGGTGAGGTTTCGCCGGTGAGTTGGCAGAGTGGGGTGTTGGTATGGCGCATTCGGGCAGCCGACTTCCTGGTTGCTTCTGCTGCAGTAGCATCAGCGATGGTATCTGCAAGGCTGATGTCGCCTTTCGCCATCAGCTTACTTTGCACGTGAGGTGCATCTAAACCCAGAACTATTCGGTCTGTTAGAGCTTCTTCAAGGTCAGCGAACCCACAGAGGCCTCCCAGGTTCCGGAGATCCGCGATGAAATCTGCAATGCTTTCTCCTTTCCGCTTGTCTCTCTGGTAAAATTCATGTCTTTGGACAAGCGTTGGTATGGTAGGTGCATAGTGGGCCCGTAGGAGGGGCTTGAGGACGTCCCAGTCCATGGATTTCACCTCAGCCAGTTTCGCCAGTGCCTTAGCCATCTTAAAAACGGCAGGTCCGCAGTGAGTCAGGAATACCGCTCGCTTTTTTCCAGTAGTGGCATCCTTCAAGTTGTTGGTCTCCAGAAACATTTGGAACCGGTCCATATATGAGTCCCAGTCTTTTTGTGCCGGGTCGAATGGAGTGGGTGGTATGGTGCCGCCGGACATGGTTTCCGCCGTTGATGCGCCTTCAGCCACGTGCTCTGTTTGGTGCTCTGTAGTGTTCAGTCAGCTCTGACATCTCCGTATCCCACCTTCGTCACCAGTGTTAGGTTCTGCGCATGGGTGCAAGGAACGGAGACGAGACGGTGAACAGTGAACTTCAACTCTTTATTAATCATTCTGAACAGAGCAAAAACCTAGGGCAGCAGCAGCCTTTTTATAGGCAAGCTGCTGATCTAGTAACCAATGAGAAATGTGGAGTGTTAACCCCTTTAACCAATGAGAGTGGCTCGTTAATAGCCAATCAGATTCTCCTGAACGGACCAATCCAATATCGCTATTATCGGCCAATCAGAAGTGCAGGATTAGAACCCTGCTATTTTCTAAAGGTTTGATAAAACTTTATTTAAGCATTTTATTAGTTCATAACATAACAGATAATAATAGCAGGTCTGTTCTGTACCTCCTTCTCATTCTTATAATCCTGTGAATTTGGAAAATCTCTGACTGAGCTGCTTCAATATAATATGTTGTGTATTTAAGGTATGTATCATTCCTTTGTTAACAGAGCTTGTATATAGCCATCACAGTAATCTTCCTTCTATTTACAGGAGTTTGAGTTGCAATTGTAAGATGAATATTAAATTAAGTATTTCTGGAAAAGTGTTAACTCACAGTCAAAAGCAATCTGAACAACAACTGACAAAGAAATAATTCCACCATAAGTATCTGTAAGATTCAGCTTCTGCAAATGGACTCCAATGTTATAGCTCTGCGTTACAAGTTGCATTGGCTACTAGTTGGCCTCCATGTCCAATTCAATATTCTGCTAATGACCTTTAAAACCTTAAATCACATTGGGCTAGGTTATTTCAGGCATCACTTCCCCCAATTACAACTACCCATCCCATAAAGTCTTGCAGACAGACATATTGTGGGTCTCATCAGCCTAGGAGCTAAATTTGGTGAACTCGAGAAGAGAGCATTCTCTCTCTTGGCTTCCACTCTTTGGAACATCACTGCTTCATAACTAAAGTTGAATCCAACCCCGTTGGCTTTCGAGAAAGTCCACAAAACTTGGTTTGGCCATCTGGCTTGGAGATCCCATGGAAGAATGGAACCTGTTAAATGGTTTGTATACATTTAAATTGCATTCTCCCCTGTTATTATAATTTTTAAAAATGTTTTAATTGTTCTAAATATATGATGTTGATTGTTTAATTTTGTTTTAATCATGTACATATAAACCCTGAACCCAAAATCACATGAAAGTGAGATGGACAACTATATAATACAAGAAGTGTAAGGATTAAGTCATCACATGGGAAGCTTGGAGATCATGAATTCTAGTCCTGTTTTAAGCACAAAGCCAGCTGGGTGGCCTTGAGCCAGTCACTCTCTTTCATCCCCCAAAGTAGGTAATAGCAAAGCACTTTTGAAAAACCTCTTCTAGAAAACTTTTTATTCAGACAATCTTATCCAAGTAGTCACCAGGAATCAAAAACCAAATCAAGGTGAGGTGAGGCTGCTAGGGCATGTTTATGATATGATACAGAAGAGTTGAGTGAAAATCATCATCCAACTTTCTAAGATATAGTAGAACCTCTGGTCACGACCATAATTTGTTCCATAACTTTGGCAATTTCTTCATCTTCTAATGTTTCGTCTTCAGGAATTCCTAGGTCAGGGGTCGTGTTTGATTGCCACCCGAGTATGTGTTCGTGACCAGATTCAAAAATATTGTGAATTTTTGGTTGGAACCCGATTTGGTCATGGTCAGAAGCATTCATGACCAGAGGTTCTACTGTATTGTGAATGTGCTTGGTATGAAAAGCTGCCATTTCCATGCCAAGTCTATGTTTTGGAGAATTCCACAATGAATTATTTCTTCACATAGCTTCAGTGTGACATCTTGGCACATCCCCAGTTGCTGTTCTCCACTAAACTTGTTTTTCAAAAATGTACAAGGATTTGGAAAAAAGAACAACAGGGCAGCTGTGTCTCTCTATTTTGGCAAATTAGCATATTCATAGGCAATCAATAATTAATATACCACTTGCCTGAAAACATATGGATTAAATTACATCTCTGATCATACTTATTCAGGAAGGAATAATACATGTTTGGCTTCAGTAGTTATTGTACAAACTTCATTTCAGAACAGAAATGGAAATAATAATTCAGTTGAATAGCTCTCATATGTGCAAACAAAACAATTCACATTTCGAAAAAAGATGGAGTAGCAGATGGTAAGTTAACTATATGGTTTTACTCCATTTGGCACCTGTAAATTTATGGGATTCCTTTCCTTAAAATAACAGTTACATTAATTTTGTTATTTTTCCCAAGAAATTTGGATATAAAAGAAAATATTAATTCATCTGATTCTGAGTTCTGAATATTATCAGAAATAAACCTACAATTCAGATGAAGGTGTTAAAATGTTTAATTATATTAATGTTTAGCAATTCTAGCCTTCATGAAACAAACCATTACTCTAATCCCCCCCCCCAAGACTATATCACATGTTTTTTTTTTTGGAAAAATAAATGGACAACCAGTGAATATGGAATAATCATTAATAACAAACATGACCAATAATCTTAGATAAATGAGTAGTTATAGTTCCAACATTTGGAGTGCTTTTTTTAAAAAAAACTTTCTCTTCACTTGGACAATATAAAAAATTAAGAACATTCTGCCAGACACTTTTTCAATTTGCTAGAAATAGATGCAGTGTGCAGATTTCTAATTTTAATACCTTAAAGGCCAGTTTAAATTACTGTATCATGAAGTTTTGAGGGAATCATATCATAGTTCTTTATGAAAATTAGAAAAACAGTAAAGAATGGTGCCTTGTTTTTCTATAATGGCTACAATAGTAAAATAGAATATTTTAAAAGCTGTCACTCCAGAGAGGAAGAGAGGAAGATACATAAAATGACAGAGGTAAACAGTTTTGTAAGCTGATCTCACCTAGATTGCCTAGATTGAAACAATAATAGGTTATTAAGCAGGATAAGTTACAGGCATACATACCCATCACTCTAATTCTTTTTCAATGGAAGCAAAGTTACACAAACTACAAAAATGAATGAGAAAAGCAAACTGTATAATTCAAAGTCAGGAGATAAGAGAAAGGAAATGTAACTAAATCTAATCTACAACAACAATCAGCAATCCTCTCACATCCAATCTAAAATGTCCCTAACATCAGCACAAATATTCCTTGTATATTTATGAATAAATAAATGACCAAGTGAACCTCACATATCTTTGACTTACTCCCGGTTCAATGTTAATATTTGCTTAGCATTTCCTTATGTCCCTTTTATGCTTTATTTCATCCTATTGCACTCTTATCACAGACAGCAAAAACTTTTCAACAAAAAGTTAGGGCAAAACTTTTCAAAGCTGTCATCTATTCATTTTTCTAAGAGCTTATCCCATGTCTTATTAACCACAGCATACTCAGCTTGTTGTGTTTTTTTACAGCATGTTCTCTTGCGACAACATTTGTCTTATCGCTAGTCCACCACAAAGTAGCTTATTTTTATCTCACTGCTTCCATTTTAAAGTTGCATTTTTTCCTCCTCTTTCAGTAAGCTATTTCTGAACTCATGTCTAGCCATAAACCTGAGTCCAAAGACAGTTTTTAAGACAGGTATTGAGGTGGAAGGTGCATCTCATCTGAAACATGAAAAATCTTTCTACATGCACTTTTTCACTCTGCACCCTTCCTTCTTCCAACCAACCTGTCAACACGTTAAAAAGCCAAGGATGTTCAGTGAGAGAGGAAATGGGAATCCACCAATTGCTGCTCATGAATTGTCCCACAGTAAAGCCATATCATGGGGCTTCTCATAAGCCTCATTACTGAAACAGATGAAAGCTCAAATGAAACTAATGAGGCATATTAATGCAATTTATGCAGCGTATGTTTCTGCCAATTCCATAAATTCAAGTGAACATGGCCTTGAGGAAAATCCTTAAATCAACAATAATGCAAAACCTTTTCTTTCACATAATCATACATTTCTCAATAATCTACTTAAAATTAAAGAAAGTCTGGTCTACACATTCCCTATCAAACATAAAGTTGTCCATACTTTCTAAATTTTGCTCATTCTCAGTCCTCATAACCTTTCACTACGATTCCACTCAAATGTCCTAATGATGCTTAACAAATTTTTGAATATCTCATAACCTCAAATTGTCAGGAGTGATGTTCTAAAGTAATGTTACAAAGTATTACTTCACAGAAAGAGTAGTGGAAGTTTGGAACCAACTTTAAGAAGAGGTAATGGGTCTATCACCAGTAATGGAGAGTTTAACCATGCTTGGAATAAACACATGTCCATCATCCAAAAACATAAAACATAAAATGTTAAGTTCTGCGCAGGGGTGCAAGGAGCGGAGACGAGGCAGTGAACAGTGAACTTCAACTCTTTATTAAGCATACTGAACAGAGCAATCACCTAGGGTAGCAGCAGCCCTTTTATAGGGTTGGCTGCTGTGCTATTAGCCAATGAAAAACATGGAAGTGTTAAACCCTTGAACCAATGAGAGTTGGCCCGTTAACAGCCAATCAGATTTCCCAGAAAGGACCAATCCAATGTCGCTATTATCGGCCAATCAGAAGTGCAGGATTAGAACCCTGCTTTTTACTTAAGGTTGTTAAAACTTTATTAAACGCCTTTATTAGTTCATAACATAAAATAAATAAAATATAAAAACAATAATTAATAACCACAATCATAACAATTTATAAGTAAGAAAAAATAAGAAAAAATCTCAAAGAGCAGGTTCAATGAACCACTAGGTCTGCCCTCAGTTTTCTGTGCTTCTATGTAAATAACTCCTTGTTGGTATCTAGTGCAGGCTGTGATAACAAACACAAATAAAATATGCAAGCCCTTCAATGGAATTATCTTTCCAATTATAGTTTTATTTAAACTTAAGAATACTTATACTGAGTACAAAGAAATGGATTTTAGTTTACAAATGGTCTCTTCAGTTCTATCTCATTTCCTAATCAAGTAAAGTCTGCCATGTTTTTAAGAGGCTGGAGTCAGATATTCTGCTATCACAAAAAAAATGCAAAGCATTTAAATGGAAACCAAAGGCTGAAAACTACATATACTAAATTGTCCTCTTTATAATGCCTTCCCTTAAAAGGGATTTGCCCAGGGGTGGGATCCGACCAGTGTACCTACCTGTTCGGTGATTTACAATTTGCACACACTGTGTGCGCATGTGAATCATCATAAGCTTGCTCCCTGGACAGCTGAGCAGCGGGCACACAGCAGTTGAAAGAGCATTTTTTTTCCTGCTTTTTCAACCACAGCTCTGCCACGCAAAGCAGCTGAGGTTGAAAAAGCAGGAAATAAAGGTCAGGTAAGAGCCCGGGTGGGCAGGTGGGCCAAAACAGCAGCAGACATAGAACTGGTTCTATGTCTGCTGCTCTTCAGAGCTACAGGTTCTACAGAGCCAGACAGAACTGGTAGAATCCCACCCCTGGATTTGCCCCAAATAATCATATAACTCACCCTAAAAGTGCTGGTGATTGCTTGTTGCTGTTTATAAATGTGCTTTGCTATCCTACATGGTGGCGATTACAGTCCTTACAATGAATGTTGTAAGCAATTTCTTTTGGTTTACCTACTTACCTGGGTCTTACTTACTTTGTTTATTTACTGGGTCTGACTTATTTAGTTTAATTTTTTACTGGGTCTTCAGTAAACCATAAGACTCTTAGGAGCCTCAAAACAAACAAAAATAGGAATCAACACTCCAGTAAAAGAACTGTGGAAAAGCCCTACTGATTTGTAAAGCTTCTATATTTAGAGGTAGTCCACATCTCCTCTTGTCAGCCTTGTGAGGTACAATAGTTCAGACAAGAAGCATATGCACATGAAGCAATTTTGTTTTATTGTAAGGTTACATTAATGCAAGTTGTATTTGTCCTCCTTTACTTTTCCAGCCCAAGAAATGTGAGAGAGTTCCTTCAGAGACATTTCCTGTGTCCATATTCCTGTTTTGGACTAAGGTGTTACTTCAGGTAAACATTACTAAATGTCAAGTCTGACAACAGAATTTCAGGGTCTAAATCCAGAGGGCCAGCCACTCCATTCACAACTTGAGCCAACCATCTGTATTAAAAATCATATGTGAAAATCTCTGAAACAACCTCATGCCCCATTCTAAATTTTTGGATGGGAACCAGAGCACAATTCAGAAGAATGTAACTGTTCTCTTCTGTTCTAAAACAGATTTATTTTACTCTCCCAGGATGAATCTGGGAAAGTAGATTCTGCAAAAGTATGCATCAATCTATTAACCTACGATAATAGGGCCACAAAGGCCATACACAAATGCCTGGTGTGGAATAACTGCTCCTTACACATACAAGGAAGCACTGCTTGAACTAGTACAAATTGGGAAATACTACTTTGGATGAGTAGCTGGAAAGCCCGATCTGATATTGCCTTCCTAGTGAGCTGGGGGTAGGTTGAAGATGATATTTTTAATTTCTGCCTTTCAGAAATGGTCACTGACCTATACTTTCTTTGGGGCCATTGGGAACAATATGTTCTTTCCCCCTCCTCCAAGAAAAAAAATTACATTAGATTTTGAAGAATTTTGTCTATCTGCAAGTGAGTATTTCTGAGAGAGGGAACATAAGGATTAAGTTGTATATGTACAACTTAAAAAAAAGATCTATTTACAAGAAAATGTAATAGAGCTAGATAAAGCCTAGCTAGCCACATTCTAGGGTGAGATTTATATATCTAGCTCTCCCACATAATAAAAATTGTAAGGGGTGGGGGGTGGGAAAAAGTCTATATTGAATTCAATTTACATGCATGGCAAAGGAGGAATACAGTAGAAGCTCAGATGTTGGAGGACAAGATGAAGCCACAGTTTCACAATATCAAGGATGTAACAGCCCTCCCTCATTTTTTGGTCCACTCTCTTTCTGAGGTGGCCAGGAAAGACCTCTTCCTTGTAAAGACCATTTCCTTAAATTCTATAGCATAGCTATTTGAATTCTGAAAATCACTTTTAGTTTAATTAGAATGAGTAGTTTAGTACCCACAGAGGGTGTGATTCAATTTAAATTTGTGATTCAAGGACAAGCCAGTTCAGTTTAAAGAAATTCATATGGGGAGAGGAGCGGAGGGGAGAGGAGAGGAGAGGTGAGGTGAGGAGAGGAGAGGAGAGGAGAGAAAACCATGGATTATCCATATATGATATGATTCCTGTTAAGTCCTGGCCATGGGCGCAAGGAACGGAGACTAGACATTGGATGATGACTTCAACTCATTATTAACAACAAAGAATGGAGCAAAATATCTGGGCAGCAGTAGCTCTTTTATAGAGCTTGTCAAAACAACCAATGAACTGAGTCTATCGCTTTCACAAGCGTCCAATCAGGGGTTCCCGTTAACAGCCAATCAGTCTGGCCAAACCCGACCAATCACGACTCACTATCCACAGGCCAATGAGAATTGCAGGATTACAAGCCTTCTGTAAGATGAAGCTGTTGAGGGTTGTATCGCTGCATTGGCTTAAACCATAACATCCCTCCCCCCTTGGTTCCGTCTGAGGGGTGGGGTGATGTATTCTCGCAAGTAGGCAGGCCGCTTCACCTGCGCTGTTCCACCGGGGTCTGTCCCGGTTCTGGTTCTGGTGCTGGTTCCGGTGGGCTGCCAGTTGGGTTGGATGGCGAAGATTGTGGTCCCGGGTTGCTTTCATCAGCGCTGTCTTCCGGGTTCCCTGGATCCGCCTCCGTCGCGGTGCTGTCATGTGGCGAGGCCACTCCCAAGCTCGGTTCTCCCTCGGATGGTGGGTATCCCCTGGGCTGTTGGGTTTCGATTTCTTCTTTGTCCTCCTCCATGTTCCTTCCTGCCCCAGCTAGAGGTTCTGGCGCTAATCTGGAACGGAGTTGGTCTATGTGGCGTTTCCACATCTTACCATCTGCCATTTGTAGGCGATAGGATCAGGGTCCTGTAAGTTGTGTTATTGTTGCGGGGACCCACAATGGGTCGCCCGAGAAGTTTTTTGCAAACACAAGGTCCCCTTCCTGGAATGCCCGACACTTGATACTGGATCCCGGGGTTGTTCTGGCATGTAGTTTAGGTGGAGGCGATCGAGATGCGAAGTTTCCGGCCCATCAGGAGTTCAACTGGGGTTTTGTTCGTGGTGCTATTTGGGGTTATGTGTTGGAGAAGAAGCATTCGGTTTATTTTATCATCAATGTCGCCATGGTCCATTTTGTGCAAGGTCTGTTTTACAAATTGAACCATTCGCTCAGCCCTACCATTGGCCGCAGGGTGAGCTGACGATGTTAAAGCATGGTGGATGCCCCGATCTGCCAGGTATTGTTCGAATGGCAGGGCAGTGAATTGGGGGCCATTATCGGAGACGAGGACATCGGGAAGTCCGTGGGTAGCAAATAGTTTGTTCAGTTTTTTAGTGACTGCGTCTGTGGTGGTGCTTTTCATTTTTTGGACTTCAAGCCAGTTTGAATAGGCATCCACTGTTAAGAGGAAAGTGTGTCCTCTTGTGGATCCTGCAAAATCGATGTGGATACGGGACCAAGGACCTCGAGGCGTTTCCCACTGAGTTGGGGGAATCTTTGGAGGAGCGGAGCGAGTCTCCTGGCATTTACTGCATTTTGCTACCCAAGTCTCTTTCTGTCTATCTAAACCAGGCCACCATGCGTAACTCCTGGCTAGTGCCTTCATCCATACGATGCCTGGATGTCCCTCGTGNTTCTCCGGGACTATGACTCTGTCTCCCCATACTATGCAACCTTTCTGGGAGAATAGTTCTGTTTGACGATTCCTAAATGGCTTGAACGTGTCATCGATTGCACTGAGCGGCCAACCCCGTTCTACCCAGCTGAGGACTTGTGCCAAAACAGGGTCCTTTTTTGTCTCTAAGGCTATATCTTAGTGGCGACGATTTGAAGGTTTCAATTTGTAATATGGTTACGGTTGGAGCAGGGTCCTCTATAATGTCTGGTAGTAGAGAGCGGCTCAAAGCGTCAGCGTGGGGAATGGTTTTCCCCGGGCGATGTTGCAATTGGTAATCGTAGGCGGCTAAAAATTCTGACCAACGTGTCATTCTTGGTGATAAGATATGGGGAGTTCGTTTGTTTCCCGCCAAAATACCAAGTAGTGGCTTGTGGTCTGTAATTATGGTAAAGGGTCTTTACCATATACATATTCATGGAAGCGTTTAATTGCGGATACAATAGCGAGGGCCTCTTTATCAAGTTGACTATAGTTCCTTTTGGTTTTAGACAAAGTTCTCGAAAAGAACGCAATGGGTGCCTCATTTCCATTTGATAGGACATGGCTTAAGATGGCTCCCACTCCAAATGGTGAGGCATCACAGGTAACCATCAAAGGGAGAGTCTCGTTGTATTGCAGTAATACAGCGTCGGAGGTTAAAAGGTCTTTTATCTCTTTGAACGCTTTCTCTTCACGCCGTCCCCAAACCCAAGAAGCCTTTTTATCGAGAAGTCTATGTAGGGGCTCAGCTATGGTTGCCTTCTGGGGCAAGAAAATGTTATAAAAGTTAATGAGTCCCAGGAAGGCTTGGAGGTCTGTCTTATTCCTAGGTCTCGGGGCTTTTTTGATTGCGGTTAGTTTTTTTTTCGGTGGGGTGGATTCCCTGTCTGTCGAGAAGGTATCCCAGGAACTCCACTCTCTCCATACAAAGTTGACACTTGTCTCGTTTTACCTTAAGACCCGCATCTTTGAATTTCTGCAGGACTTTTCTGAGTCATTGTACTAATAACTCTTTAGTGGCGGCAGCTATTAGGACGTCGTCAAAATAAGGCACGATGCCTTTTATGCCTTCTAATAGTCTCTCCATTAAATTTTGGAAAATGCCCGGCGCCACGCTTACTCCAAATTGGAGTCTATTGCACTTAAAAGCGCCTCTATGTGTAACTATTGTCTGGGCTTCTGCAGTTGCTGCATCTACTGGGAGTTGCTGGTACGCCTGAGCTAAGTCCAAGGTGTTGAACCACCGGTACTGGATAAGCGCTCTGTTGAAGAGCATGATTTAGGGTGGCCCGATAGTCCTCACAAATTCTTAATGAACCATCTGGCTTCATGGGTGTTACTGTCAGGGTTTCCCAGCGGGCGTGGTCAATTGGTTCCAATACGCCCTGAGCTATCAGTTTATCTAGCTGCTCGTCAATCTTCGGTTTTAAGGCAAAAGGGGCTTAAGCTGAATGGGAGCTACATCGGGGCTGAGATTAAACGATTTAGGGGTCCCCTTGTACTTGCCTAATGTTCCTGTGAACACGTCCTGGAATTCCTGGATGAGAGTCTCTTCCCAGTCATCATTTCTGGTATGGTGTATGCCGGCTAGTTCAATTCCAAGTGGGGCGAACCACTGTAACCCTAACAAGCTGGGTCGGTCACAATCGACGACAGTCAGGGGAAACGTTGCTGTGCGGTCCTTAAAGGATACTTGGACATTGCTGGAACCGACAACTGGGATTCTGTTTCCCTGGTAGTCTTTCAGGATGATTCGCTGTGTGCTGAGGTCCTGGCGGCAAATGGCAGGGATCAGCTGTTTGAGGGTTTTCCAGGATACCATCGATAGGGACGATCCCGAATCGACTTCCATCACACACGGTCAATTCTCAATAGTAACCTTTACATGGATCTTTCTTGCATCGAACGATGAAGCGTGGCCGATGATAATGGTTTGGTGGGCCTCTTCTCATCTCGTTGAAGAGGCAGATGCTTGGTTTCTGTAGTAGTAGTGGTTGTTCCATTGGTGGTTCAGACGGTCCCGGTTCTCAGAAGGTTTGCCTATCTCCCTTCAGTTGGGACTGGACTCTCATCTGCTTCTGCAGACCTTCGCGATGTGGCCTTTTTTCCGCAGTTACGGCAGAGTGCGTCGAAGAATTTGCAGTCCGATCGCTGGTGGTTTGGCCCGCAACCCGCACATTGGCGCGGACGTCACTGGTTCCTTTGCTCTCGTTCCAAGTGGACCCGGTTGACCTCCTCTTCATCACTGTCTGAGGATGACTCGAGATCTTTGGGGTGGGTAGTGGTAGCATGCTTCTCAGTGGCGAGTGGGATCTTGTCGGCGAGTTGGCGAAGTGATGCGTTTGCTTGGCACATTCGAGCAGCTGACTTCCTGCGGCAGTAGCGTCGGTGATGACATCTGTAAGGCTGATGTCGCCTTTTGCCATCAGCTTACTCTGCACATGTGGTGCATTTAAACCCAGAACTATACGGTCTCTTAGGGCTTCCTCTAAGTTTGCAAAACCACAAAGGCCTCCTAGGTTCCGGAGGTTGGCTACGAAATTACCAACACTCTCGTCCTTCCGTTGGTCCCTCTAGTAAAATTCGTGTCTTCGTATCAGTGTAGGTACTGCGGGTGTGTAATGGGCCTGGAGGATTGGAGTGAGGGTGTCCCAATCCATGGTCTTCACTTCCGCCGTTTTTGCTAATGTTTTAGCCATTTTGAAAACGGCGGAGCCGCAATGAGTCAGGAACACTGCTCGTTTCTTGCCAGGCGTAGCATCTTTTAAATTGTTGGTCTCCAGAAACATCTGGAAGCAGTCTATATACGAGTCCCAGTCTTTGGTTGCTGGGTTGAATGGAGCAGGTGGTATGGCGCCACTGGTCATCTTGCCGTCTGTTGCGTGCGCTCTTTCGCCACGTGCTCTGTCTTGTCCAATGTGTTCTAGTCAGCTCTATCGTCTCCGCATCCCACCTTCGTTGCCAGTGTTAAGTCCTGGGCATGGGCTCAAGGAAAGGAGACAAGACATCGGATGGTGACTTCAACTCTTTATTAACAAGAAGAAATGGAGCAAAATATCTGGGCAGCAGTAGATCTTTTATAGAGCTTGCTGCCGTCAAAACAACCAATGAACTGAGTCTATCGCTTTCACAAGCGTCCAATCAGGGGTTCCTGTTAACAGCCAATCAGACTGCCCAAACCTGACCAATCACGACTCGCTATCTAAGGGCCAATGAGAATTGCAGGATTACAAGCCTGCTGTAAGACGAAGCTGTTGAGGGTTGTATCACTGCGTTGGCTTAATCCATAACAATTCCCATCCCAAAGAAAATTTTGGAGAAAAAAAAAACTTTCTTCTAGCACCATTTCACATTCTCAATTAATTTGAGCTCACTCTTTTTGAAAGCTAAAAACTAATTTTCATTTCATGTATCTCAAATTCAATGTCACATACTGAAGGTAAAATAATATCATTTCACAAACTCATATTTGGCTAGATGAAAATAATTTGGCTTTAATTCTAGGAAAGATGGAAGGAAAAAGAAGAAGCTGACCAATAAAAAGGTGGATAGATTCAGTTATACTCGTGATGAGTGCAGCATAGGATGAATTGAAAGTCCAGGGAAGGGATATATTGTCATGTTGAAAATCTATGTCATTGTTAGGAGTCAGAAATGACTTGATGGCATATAATCAATCAATCAATCAATCAATCAATCAAATAAGAATTGAAGAAAAATGGAAGCACCTACAGAATAGGAAAGATAGTTGCATATTTAATTCCTTTATTGTTTGTTAGTATTTCTTTTACAATTGACCTAACATCCTTTATCTTCCAGATAGTGATCTAGTTTTGCTTAGGGCCAATCAGGGAGAAGAAAAAGTCTAAAATGATATTTTCAGGAAAAAAAATGTGTTAATCATCCTGCTATCATGGACAGTTTTTCTACTACAAAACTTTACAATCAGCATTAACAAAATCAGGGTTAGGAACCTTGACTGTTGCAATTTATTGGGCATCCATAGGGGAAGGGGGCTCCAGGGATCATAGCAATTTGCACAATGCTGTCATGGCACATATGAAGTCATTGTGGCATATACTGAACAATTATGATTCTCTCATATACCAACAACTCCAAAAATATATGTCTTGTTTCTAAAAGATGTAAAGTGTGAAGCATCCATAAGACTGTGTTCATGTGATTTCACAATGCTCCCAAGTTAAATGTGAAATCTTTCTCCTGAATTCCCCCACCCCCCCCCCAAAAGATTAGGGTAATTTTTATTCTTACAATAAGTGATGAGCTAAATGAAACTAAAGATACTGACCTGTCTAAAGCTATGTAGCAAGCTTCAACACTACACACCCATAGTGTAGCTAGCCAAGTAATCTTGTTTTCATTGTCTATGTAAAAATGGAAATTAAGAGCAGATGTCAGTTTTGAATGAGGTAAAAGATTTTACACACACAAGATGGAGGACCTAATGAAAAGATCACAATATATGCCCTAGTCTTCTTTGTAGAAATCCATTTGCATTGAATTATTAGCTTGGAGAAAAGAAATATTCCTGAAAAATGATTTAATTTCACCAAGAATTATTGGCCTATACTTGAAATAGAATATTGCGTTCTTTGGCATATGATTAATTGGGTTATGATGAATAGTGTCAGATAAGGAAGCTGTACTTTGCATACATTAATAATATTACACCCTAGCCATTTGTTCCACTACAAAAAGAACAATAACCTCTCCAAAAAGTAGAAAAATCAAATCCATAATATGAAACAAATTTATGACAAAAAATAACCAACTCGCAGTGCAATTTTGTCTTTTAGATTGTACCAGTTAGACAAGGTTAAGATTATTCCCCAGGTGTCCTGCATTTGTAGAACATGGTTCAAGGGCAAAAGTGAATTAAGGATAAGGAAGGAAGTATTTGGAGAGAAAAGGTGTAGATTCAAAGACTGGTTCTATCCCTGATATTAGCATAAAGTTATAGCAAAAAAGCAGAGTCCGGATAAATGCATCCATCACAGTAAATCAGCAGAATATTTCCTAGACTCCCAGCCACATCTTGCCAAATGGGTAATTGTGTGAACAGCTTTTGAAAAGTTAAATATAAACATGGGGAAAGGACACAGACTGGATCAAGACTCTAGCATGAGTTTACCTGCTGTGCTTATTAAAATATAGTGGAGTGGGAAGGGGGAATCACTCTTGGGGGAAGAACTATGCAAGAGCAGCAAAAGAGCTAGCCAATTCTCTTTCCTAACAATTTTAAATTAAATGTACTTACCATTTTGTATAAGGTAGATTAAATTGGTCCATTTGTATGGTCCATTTGCAAGTTAAGGGGGTAATAGTTTCTGAATTTGTAATGTTTTTAATGTTCAGTGCTTTCATTCACTGTTGTTCTATTGCCTTGGAATAAAATGGTTTGCAGAGAATAAATACAGAGAATAACTATAGCATTGAGCTACAAAGTTTCTAAGCAAGAATTTTTCTATACTCCAGGGAGGAGTTCCGGTTTTGCCCCACTTCCTGCCAACCTAGCAATTTGAAAGCATGAAAATGCAAGTAGATAAATGGATACCATTTTAGTGAGAAGGTAACAGCATCTCATGTGCCTCGGCATATAGTCATGGTGCCTACATGCCCACAGAAGCATCTTCAGACATTGCTGGCTCCATTGGCTAGGAAACAGAAATGAGCACCACACCCTAGACTCAGATATGACTGGACAGAGGAAACATTTACCTTTACCTTTTTTAACATTTATTTATTTATCTGAGTCATGCTGCCAATTCCTGAGGCATCTCAGCTATTTAAACACAGAATAAAAATTGAGATACTAAAAATAAGAATTATAATCAAGAATTAAAAGCATATTTTAAAAGACGGGTTCTAGGGCATTTTTAAAAGCTAGCAAGGAATTAGGGCTTTTAATTGGACAATACTTTTGAAATAACTGGGACAACTACTGACAAAGTTAGCACCCCATACTTTTGTTAGAGGAGGTGATAAAAACCATATAGGGCCCTTCCAAAACAACCAGTGGAAGAGACTTCTCTTCGATCATCTATGGCTTTGCAAGTAATAACCAGCACATGACCTTTTACATATTGAAAACAAATTGAAGCAAATTGAAAACATAGATAATACTTTTGGTGCACATTCTAAACTTGGTTGTTCAGTTTTGTACATGAGCCAAAATTACTCCTTTTTGAGGGCAGGCAGGACTCTGATTGAGATTTATAAGAGCAGCCACCATTGCCATATGACTAACAGTGCTATCCTGTTCAATATAAAAAGTCAGATAGACCTTGTAAGGACATGGAAATCAGTGTCTACTAAATGAAGCCCAGCATGCTTGGATGATATTCCAGTCACATCTGACTAAATAAAAACAGGTGTTGCCACAAATGCATGGATACAACTTTCAAGATCTGAATGAAAAAAAGGCAGGACCACCAACATGTCCAGAGTTTTTCCTCAATTATTCAAATTTAAGGAGACAGGAAGAAGCTGTTCCATACTAGCAGGCTTGTAGGCCTGCATTCCTATTGGTCCAGAAAAGCCGGGCCATGATTGGACAAAACTAAGCATTCTGATTGGTTCTTATTCGGCTGCCACGATTGGGTAAAACCAAGCGCGGCAAGCTCAAATGCATGCCATAAGCTGCCTAGCCGCAGCCAGCTCTATAAAAGGAGCTGCCTCGGCTGGGAGCTTTTGTCTCAGTATCTGGTTTCCTAATAAAGAGCTGTTGTCACTACTTCGAGTCTCGTCTCTCCTTGGGACCCACCGCCCAGATATAACACTGGTGACGAGGGTGATCCAACAGAGACAACAGAGCTGACTAGCACATGGCAGATAGCACATAGACGACCTGCAAGATGGCCAGCAGCACCATGCCACCCGCACCATTCAATCCGGCCAGTGTGGACTGGGAGTCCTACATTGATCGTTTCCAAATGTTCTTGGAATCAAACAACCTGAAGGACGCCACTGGCATCAAGAAGCGAGCAGTTTTTCTAACACACTGCGGACCATAAACAGGGACCGCCATAATGACAGCTGATGGAACCGGGACAGCCGACCCAGAAAGTTCATCGAGGTACCCAGAAGAGAAGAAACACACCAAACAGTCACCATCGGCCACGCTTCATCAATAGACACACGAAAGATACGTGTAGAGGTCAACATTGAGAATCAGCCTTGCACCATGGAGGTAGACTCTGGTTCCTCCCTCTCTATGGTCTCCTGGAGGACCATCAAAAGACTAATTCCCAGCATCCACCACCAAGAGCTAAGCGACCAGAAGCTAATATTAAGAGACTATCAAGGTAATCGCATTCCGGACGTTGGCACTGGACATTTTCAAGTTTCGTTCAGAAACCATACCACCATCCTACCACTCACAATCATCCATAAAGACAGACCCAGCCTACTCGGGTTGCAGTGGTTCGCACCGTTGGGGATCGAGATGGCAGGCATCAACCACACAGAAGACGAAAACTGACCCAGCACTAACCAACCCTAACCCAGGACTTCCAAGAAATCTTCAGTGAACATCTAGGCAAGTACAAGGGGTCCCCTATCTCCTTTAATCTCAGCCCTGACATCGCTCCCATCCGTCTCAAGCCACGCCGAGTGCCTTTTGCACTCAAGCCTAAAATATACGAACAATTAGACAAACTAATAGTGCAAGGCATGTTAGAACCCATCGATCATGCCCATTGGGAGACCCTAATTGTCACCCCCATCAAACCTGATGGCTCCCTGAGAATTTGTGGTGACTACAAGGCCACCCTCAACCACGCATTGCAGCAGAGCGCCTACCCGGTGCCAGTGGTCCAACATCTCCTGCACTCACTAGGGGGTGGCAAGATCTTTGCAAAGCTCGACCTGGCTCAAGCTTATCAACAACTGCCAGTCGATGCTGAAACCACCGAAGCCCAAACAATAGTGACACATAGAGGGGCGTTCAAATGTAACTGGCTCCAGTTTGGGGTCAGCGTCGCACCGGGCATTTTTCAAAGTCTAATGGAGAGATTGCTGCAGGGAATTAAAGGAGTCGTGCCTCATTTCGATGACGTTCTGGTAGCAGCCCCTACCAAAAAACAATTGGAAAAACGACTGAGAGCGGTCCTACAGAAATTCAAAGACGCTGGCCTCAAGGTGAAAAAGGAAAAGTGCCAATTATGCACTGAAAGGG
>BHEV01034971.1:0-22791 GCA_004319985.1 Emydocephalus ijimae | reverse complement strand
GGAATGCTGGGGTCTAGGCTGAAGGAAATAGGGGGCCCTCGGTACTTGCCTAGGGTGCCGTCGAACACTTCCCGGAAGTCCTGTGCCAGTTGCTCCTCCCAGTCGGCATCTGTGACATGGTCGACGCCCGTAACCTCGATCCCGAGTGGTGCGAACCACTGTAGTCCCAAAAGGCTGGGGCGGTCTTGGTCCACAATCATCAGGGGAAGCTTTGCTGAGCGGTCCTTGAAGGTTACCTCAAAGTGTCTGGTTCCGACTACCGGGATGCGGTTCCCCTGGTAGTCTCTGAGGATTAGTTTCTGGGTTTCCAACCTCCTCTTGTGGATTTCTGGCACCAACCGCCTGATTTCTCGCCAGGCAACCATGGAGAAGGTAGGACCTGGAGTCCACCTCCATTTTGCATGGTTTGCCTTCGATGCCCACTTCTACGTACACCTTCCGGGCATCTGTGGTGGATGAGTGGCCGATGACGACTGTCTGGTGGGTTTCCTCTTTCTGCTGGGTTTCGCTACTTCGTCGGTTCTGTCTGCCTCAGTTCCAGCGATTTTCAGCTTGGCGGTCTCTGGCCCTGGGGGGGTGCCGTCTCGTCTCCTGTTGCTGTGGTCTTGCCGACGGAGGCTGTAGGCTTTTCTCAGTCGGCAGACTCGGGCGATGTGACCTTTTTTATTGCAGTGCCGGCAAATCGCATCGAAAAACCGGCACTCTGATCGAGGGTGGTCGCCTCCGCACCCGGCACAAATGGTCCCCGACTTACGACTTTGCCGATCGCGCCGATCTCGTCCCGACTGGAGCCGATGTATTTCTTCTTCCTCGTGAATGGTGTCGGAGGCGGAGTGGAAGTTGCCATTGTGGGTGGTGGTCTCTCGGTGGCTTGCTTCTGGGTGAGCCTCGGTCACCCGGCCCATTTTGGTGGTTGCTGTGCGTTCCCCGGTGTCCAGTCTCCGCATTCGATTCACCGATTTCCGGGTTGCCTCGGCTGCGGTAGCTTCAGCGAGGGCGTCGGCGAGGGCAATGTCGCCTTTTACCATCAGCCAGCTTTGTAGGACTGGGTCTCTGAGTCCGAGCACGACGTGGTCCCGCAAAGCCTCGTCCATGTCCGAGAACCCGCACATGCCCCCTAGGATCCGCAGATCAGCCACAAAGTCGCTGATGCTCTCACCCGATCTCTGGTCCCGCTGGTAGAAATCGTGCTGCCTGATGAGGGTGGGCATGGCGGGGGCATAGTGGTTTCGGAGCAACGGCTCGAGGTTGGCCCAGTCCATCTCCTTCACGTCCCCGGGTTTCGCGAGGGCTTTAGCCATCTTGAACACTGCGGGCCCACAGTGTGTTAGGAAGATGGCTCTTTTCTTCTGCCCGGTTGCATCCTTCAAGTTGCTACTTTCAAGGAACATTAGGAATCGGTCTGTGTATGATTCCCAGTCCACGGTAGCTGGGTTGAAGGGTGCAGGCCGTGCGATGCTGGCCATCTTGTTGGTCTCGTTTCCTCAGGATACGTGCTTGATGGGGTTAGTCTCGGGATCCCACCCTCGTCGCCAGTGTTGTGTCCGTCGCGGGAAAGGAGACTCGGAGCCAGTGACTTAGTTTCAGTTCTTTATTAGGTCCCTAGATCGGCTCGGGGTTTAAAGGGAAAAGCCGCGGCTTTTATTTTCTAGCTGCGGCGGCCGCGGCCAATGGCACCGCTTCGAATCTCCCGCGATTAGTTTCCACCAATCGCGGGAGATTCGTTACGGGCCAATCAGCGCGGCCTGCTTGGCCAATGAGATCACCGTGCGCTTTGGCCAATCACAGCGCGGCGCTTCCAAGTATGTTAATGTCCGTACAGAACAAAAGGTATGCTTGAAATCTGCATCCATTGTGCCCTAGTGCTTATTATTACTGAAAAAATTCTATCATGGAATAGAGCCAAAGTGGTTGGAATTTTTGAGGAATATGTACTTTTAGCAGTGAAGGAAAGTCACAAAAGTACAAGTAGCTGTAGGCACCAAGAGCATACTTACTTTCTCATAGCTTTGAGCTTTTCATTTGCCTCAGAAAAAGAGATACCTTGCTAGAGGCAATGGCATTCCACTGTAAGGAGAATACATTACTACAGAAGCAATACAGAAACTGAACAGCTGTCAGACAGTTTTCTCCTTTTTCTTTTTTTTCTTGCCTTGGACTCAGCTACATGTTCATATACTATTAGCAGGGAATATGCTTCTGTATTCTCAGCATCCTGCCAGGTTGTCATTGTTATATGACAGTCTATTGTTAGTAGCCTAATTTTCAAATATTAACCCAGTGGCACAAAGAAGCTATGAGGGTCTTTCAAATATCTTCCCTTCCCATTTACTTAAACACTCAGACATAATTGCTAAACTGAAATGTTCCTTTTTAGCTTGTCTTTTAGGATCTAGGGTATATACCGGTATGGATTTTGTTGTACCTTGAGTATGTTTATTTTTGATTGTGGCACTGGCCTTTTGACTAGCAACTAATAAAGCTGATATGAAACTTTTACAAAAATATTAATCATATCTACATTTTAAAATGCAGTAATAGTTCCTGAATATTTTTCAATCTTTTGCTTCTGAAACTTTTTTGTGAGAAGAAAATCCTATATCTTTACTCGTAAATTAAATCTGTACAGACTAATTATATACTGAAAGAAAAGACTCTAAAAATAATAATATTCAGATTCAGACTATGGACTTTATAATTTTGCCAAAGCCAATACAGATAGTCCTTGAGTTACAACAGTTTATTGTCGTGACCATTCAAGGTTATAACAGTATTGAAAAGAATGACTAATGGCCATTTTGCACACTTTAGGACCATTGCGGCATGGTCATGAGATCAGAATTCAGATGCTTGATAACTGACTCATATTTATGACAATTGCAGCTTCCCAGAGTCATGTGGTCAACTTTTGTGACCTTTCGACAAGCAAAGTCAGTGTGGAAGCCAGATTCGCATAACAACCGAGTCACTAATTTAACCACTGTAATGATTCACTTAATGACTGTTACAAGATATGTTGTAAAATGGGGCAAAACTCACTTAACAAATATCTCACTAAGCAACAGAAATTTTGTGGATGTAAGTCGAGGATGACCTACATATTAAAATTCTATGCCAACGTTTTTAGATTATTATTTTTTTCAAAATCAGAATTGGGTTGATGACATCCATCAGAATTTATTAATTCACCTACTCTGACAACATATCATACACTTCAGATTTACAATCTTTTGTCATTTTTCTTCCCATCCTCAAATAAATTACAATTAACAAAAAGAAAAAGCAGCTGGAAGTTAGGGAAATAAGTTGACTGTTAAGGAATCTATACAGAAAGAATGAAAATTCTAAGAAAGAATTTCATTGTTTAGTCTAGTCACATACCAGTATAGCTGTGTTGGAAAAGACCAATCAGTATCTCTGAGAGGTATATCTAGTTTCAACTCTCCTGTTTGAACTGCACATCAGAGTCCAGTGACTGACAACTGCACAAAGACTAGGTACTGTCCATGAAAAAAACACATACAACACAAAAGGATTGTGGGATGAGAATCCACATTCATTTTATGTGTTCAATACTTTTAAAAGTTGTTTACCCATATCTATAGAGAATATCCGTATTCTCTTGGAGAAAATGCTGTAATGAATTTTCATAGAGACATACACATTGTACATAAATGGTATTATTTTTTGTAAAGATGTAGTGGGATGTGTCTCAAATAATAAAGTTGCAGCCAATTTATTTAACCTTGGCACCATATATGCACTGTAAACTCTGAAGGACAAAACAAATATATCATAGCTTGGCAAGAACTTTAGAAGTAATCTAGTCCACCTCCCTTCTCAGTGTAGGATCCATTGGTACATCCCAGATCAATGACTCTTCAGTCTTTATTTGAAATCTTTGAACAAAGGAGAACTCATCTCTTTATATGTGGCTTGTTTCACTAGCTGAGAGTTCATACTGGTATGAAGTTCCTCCACATGTGTAACCTGAATTTATTTCCCTTTAATTTTAACCCGTTTGTTCTGGTCATGCTTCCTAGCATAAGTGCACTTCCTCTTCTATGTCACAACCCTTTATATATTTTAGATACTTATCCTTTAGATGAGATAATACTCATACCACAATGCCCTCAGTTGCCTTTTCTGAAGTCTTATCATATCCACACTATTTCCAGACTGCCCAATGCCACTACCATTTTTGAACTGTGGTGCCAAAACTGGACATGGTAAATGTAGTCTAGAAATGTTTGGTAGCTGACATTCCATGTTCTCAACTTTATACTCTTGTTGATGCATTTCAAAATAGTATCTGCCTTTTTAGTTGCTGCATTAATTTGACAAGAATGCTGAGATATTTCCCACATGTACTACCACCAAGCCAAGTTTCCTTCATTATACAGAGAGGGCTCTATTTACAAAAGGGTTATGCTCCAAGAGGCTGTTCATTTGTGCACATGTCTAACAAACATAAAAAACATGCACAGTACAGTTCTTACCTGATAGTATATAAGTGGATGTCTATGAACATTATAGAAATGGAAGTAAGGGAAAGGAAGGTGGGAGAACACAGGAAAGGGTTATTTTCCAAAACACCACCTACATAAATGGCATGCTGAAAACTAACCCTATCTCACCTTCCCCAACTTCCAGGACCTACTTTCTAGGTTGGAATTATGGACAAGTTTGTTTACATCCGCAAAAGTTTACAACTCAAAAGTTTGTAAGTAAAATAATGCATATAACTTTCATTTTTCTTATCCACATGGAGAACTTGACATTTCTTCTGGTTAAATTCCATCTTGTTCAATTTAGTTCCCTGTTCTTGTTTGCTCAGCCTTTCTGACTTTTCTCTCTTCTAAGTATTAGCTATCCCTCCCTAATAAACTTAAGTATTGGCTTTATGCCATCTACAGTCATGATAAGCCTTCCCCTCAACTCACTCATCCAAGCTTTTGATAAAAAAAACATTATAGAACGAAGTGACAATGTTATTGATACATCTTTCCAAGGTCAAGTGGAGCCATTAATGAATAATCTTAAGGTATAGTCATTCAATCAAAGACAAATCCATGCAATACTAGATTCATCTAACTCATATTTACCATTTTATTAAGGAGACTATCCCATAAGACTTACTGAAATCTTTTCTGTGGCTGGAGTTTACCATATCCACAGTATTTCTCTGCTTTATGCTAACAATTCTGTTACCAATAATGCAGTGTTAATAATCTGTTAAGCAATTGCTTCAGGAAGAAGAAACAGATGGTGAGGAACTGTCATTTCCATCCATTGCATCAGAGGTGGTATTCAGCAGGTTCTGACCAGTTCTTGAGAACTGGTAGGGGAAATTTTGAGTAGTTTGGAGAACTGGCAAATACTACCTCTGACTGGCCCTGCTCCCATCCATTCTCTGACTCCCAAGTTCCAGCTGATCGGATGGGTCTTCTTTGGTTGCCCTGCACAGGAGAACGGAGCTGGAAATCAGGTTATGGGTGGGGAAGGAATGGGATTTTGCAGTATCCTGCCACAGCTACCAAGCCACACCATTAAGCCACGCAACGGCCACCAAGCCATGCCCATAGAACAGGTAGTAAATTTTTTTGAATTGCATGACTCTTATCAGAAGATTCAAACCTAGCCTGCTCCTATCTCATAAAGGTCATTGGAACCAACCATCCATAGAGGAAAAATGTCTCTCTGCGTGTGTGTGTATACCTCTGCTTTGGAACTGGCAGTTTCATCTGGGCCACCCTTAACCTTATTTGCAGAACAGAGGAACAAGAAGTAGTCAGTTTACAGGCCTTCCAATATAATGCCTCTTTTTGAGCATATTAAGAAAGCCAATTTCTCAAAGACCTCAAGTCTGTTTGAACTAGAAGCAATTTGTTCACTTAGTTTTGGATTACTTTTGAGAACTCAGAACCCACAAGAAGTGGTAATTTAGTTGCATTTTTCCACACCCCCTTTTCTTTTGTTCTTCTACTTGTTTTTCTCTTCAGTGCCACATTTTTTTATTTCGTAAATTGAAAGTGGCAACTAACCTGATTTTAAGAACTCCAGCTTGCTGGGCATGTTGTCCTCTCATGGGACAGAGCCATCATAGGGAAGAGCTCAATCAAGATCTTCTTTGTGAAAAAGCATTAAAAGCTTGTGTTTTTAATATTTGAATGAAGATTTGAGATAGAGAAATTAAATCAAAGTCTTTTACTATATTTTCAAATATTGCTTGTTGTTCCAGTCCTATTCTTTTCTGATGCAGAATGGAATTTATTTTCCAAGCAGTTGAACACGTTTATCTATGGCACTTTTTAATTTTTATACTCAGAATCTTATTGTTGCACCTGTCGTGTCCTTTCAGCAAGGAGACCGCGGCCAATGGCACCGCTTTGAATCTCCCGCGATTCGTATCTGCCAATCGTGGGAGATTCTTAGTGGGCCAAACAGCGCGGCTCGCTAAACCAATCAGATCACCAATCAAAATGCGGGGTTTCAAGAATGCAAATGAAGGTACAGAACACCCTTCCCTTCTTGGTTCAGTCCTACGTAACGTAGTCCTGTAAGTAGGTGGGGCTCCGCACTTGTCTACTGGACCTGCGCAGATCAGTCGTTGGTTGGCTCCCGGCCGGTTCGGTCAGGTTCTCTGTGTCTCTCGGCCTCGTCGATGGAACCGCCTGGTAGGCCTTGCCGGGCCGCTTGTCACAGCTCCCTCCCGGTCTACCCGGGCTGGTTGAGCTGCGGTTCTCGCCGCTCCCGCCCAGTCTTTCTGGGCTGGTTGAGCTGGCTGCTTCTCCCTGGTGAGGCTTCGAGCTGGCTGCTTGCTGGTGAGTATGGTTGGTTTTCTTCTGGGTTTTGGTTCCCTGGGTATTCCCTCCCCTCTTGGCTTGTGTTATGAGGGTTTTCTGTGTCTGGTTGCGTGTCGGTTGTGTTTCTTGTGGCCGTTCTTGATCTTATTTGATCGATGTGGCGTTTCCACGCTTGTCTGTCGGTTGTTTGCAGCCAGTACGAGCGGGGGCCTGTAAGTTGGGTTATGGTTGCTGGTACCCATAGTCGGTCACCCGTTAGGTTTTTTGCGTAGATGGCGTCGCCTGGCGCAAAAGACCGGTGCTTGCTGGAGGAGTTTGGGTGTTTTTCCGGGTTGTATGTGGGGTGTAATCTGTCGAGTGGGGACCTTATTTTCCTCCCCATCAATAGCTCTGCCGGGCTTTTGTTCATTGTTGTGTTCAGGGTTATATGTTGGATAAAAAGCATTTTATTTATTTTGTCTTGGATTTTCCCGTGTTTGATTTTCTGGATGATTTTTTTCATGAATTGAACCATCCGTTCCGCAGGTCCTTGGTTTTCCTGAAGGCGGCTTCCTCACGTTTTCCCCAAGTCCAGGTAGCCGCCTTGTCCAAGAGCCTATGCAAAGGCTCCGCCGCGGTAGCCTTCTGGGGCAGGAAAACATTGTAAAAATTAAGCAGTCCCAGAAACGCCTGCAGTTCCGTTTTAGTCCTGGGTGTGGGAGCCTCCTAAATGGCTCTGATTTTAGTTTCGGTGGGGTGGATGCCATGCCGGTCAAGGAGGTATCCCAGGAACTCGACCCGCTCTGTGTAAAGTTGGCACTTTTCCCTCTTCACTTTTAGCCTGGTTTCCTTGAATTTGGTTAACACCTCCCTTAGTCGACACTTTAGTTCTCGCTAGTTGGTTGCCGACACCAGCACATCGTCGAAGTAGGGCATCACCCCCTTGATGCCCTGCAAGAGTCTCTCCATGAGGCTCTGGAAAATTCCAGGCGCCACGCTGACTCCAAACTGGAGTTGGTTACATTGGAAAGCTCCCCGGTGGGTGACTATGGTTTGCGCCTCCGCGGTTTCTGCGTCGACCAGCAGCTGTTGGTATGCTTGGGCCAGGTCGAGCTTTGCAAAAACCTTGCCTCCCCCCAGTGAGTGTAGAAGGTGCTGCACTACTGGGACGGGGTAGGCACTTTGTTGCAAGGCGCAATTTAAGGTGGCCTTATAGTCCCCGCAGATTCTCACTGACCCATCGGGCTTGACTGGGGTGACTATTGGGGTCTCCCACCGGGCATGATCAATTGGTTGTAGGACCCCTTGCTTGACAAGCTTGTCAATTTGCTCGTCAACTTTTGGCTGGAGTGCAAAAGGTACCCGCCGTGGTTTTAGGCGTCTCGGGGGAATGTTAGGGTCTAGGCTGAAGGAGATAGGGGGCCCTCGGTACTTGCCTAGGGTGCCGTCGAACACTTCCTAGAAGTCCCGTGCCAGTTGCTGCTCCCAATCGGTGTCGACGTGGTTGATGCCCATGACTTCGATGCCGAGCGGCGCGAACCATTGCAGTCCCAAAAGGCTAGGCCGGTCTCGGTCTACGATTGTTAGGGGAAGCTTTGCAGTGTGGCCCTTAAATGTTACTTTGAATTGTCCGGTTCCGACTACCGGGATGCGGTTTCCCTGGTAGTCTTTGATGATTAGTCTCTGGTTCTCCAGCCCCTTCTTGTGGATGGTAGGCACCAAACGTTTGATTTCTTGCCAGGCAACCAGGGAGAGGTAGGACCCGGAATCCATCTCCATCCTGCATGGCTCGCCTTCGATGCCTACCTCCACGTAGACTTTTCGGGCATCGGTGGTTGATGCGTGGCTGATGATGACCGTCTGGTGGGTTTCCTCCTTCCGCCGGGTCTCTCTGCCTCGTCGGGTTCACCCGCTCCGGTCCCATCGGCTGACAGCTGGGCGATCCCTTGCTCTGGGGGGGTGTGCTGTCCCGTCTCCGCTCGCTGTGGTCCCGCCGTCTGGGGCTGTAGGCTTTCTTTAGTCAGCAGATGCGGACGATGTGGCCCTTTTTGTCGCAATGCCGGCAGACTGCGTCAAAGAAACGGCACTCCGATCTCGGGTGGTCGCCTCCGCAACCGGCACACGTGGTCCCCGACTTACGACCTCGCCGGTTGCGCTGGTCGCATCCCACCTGGAGCGGTGGATCTCCTCCTCCTCGTCCGAGGTGTCGGAGGCAGAGTGGAATGCGCCATGGTGGGTGGTGGTCTCGCGGTGACTTGCTTCCGGTTGGGCCTTGGTTACCCGTCCCGAGTCGGTGGTCATGGTGCGGTCCCTGGCATCCGATCTCTGCATGCGGTTCGCCGACTTCTGGGTAGCCTCGGCCGCGGTGGCTTCAGCGATGGCGTCGGCGAGGGCGATGTCACCTTTGGCCATTAGTCGGCTCTGGAGGACTGGATCCCAAAGTCCGAGCACGACTCGGTCCCGTAGGGCCTCATCGATGTCGGAGAATCCGCACATGCCTCCTAGGTTCCGCAACTCGGCAACAAAGTCGCTGATGCTTTCGCCCGGTCTCTCGTCCCGCCGGTAGAAATCGTGCCGCCTGATGAGGGTGGGCATGGCGGGGGCGTAGTGGTTTTGGAGCAAGGGCTCGAGGTCGTCCCAGTCCATCGCTTTGACGTCAGTGGGTTTCATGAGGGCTTTCACCATTTTGAACACTGCGGGCCCGTAGTGTGTCAGGAAGACGGCTCGTTTTTTTGGCCCGGTGGCATCCTTCATGTTGCTGCATTCGAGGAACATGAGGAATCTGTCCGTGTAGGATTCCCAGTCCTCACTAGCGGAGTTGAAGGGCGCGGGCGGTGCGATGCTGGCCATCTCGTCGGTCTTGCTTCCGGCGGACACGTGCTCAATGGGGTTCAGCCTTGGGATCCCACCTTCGTCGCCAGTGTCGTGTCCATTCGGCAAGGAGACCAGGAGGCAGTGACTGTGGTTTCAGCTCTTTATTTAAGCCCCTGGAACTGATCTGGCTCCAAGGGAAAACTTGCGGCTTTTTATTCTCAAGCCGCGGTGGCCGCGGCCAATGGCACCGCTTTGAATCTCCCGCGATTTGTATCCGCCAATCGCGGGAGATTCTTAGTGGGCCAATCAGCGCAGCTCGCTAAACCAATCAGATCACCCCGTGCTTTGACCAATCAAAATGCAGGGTTTCAAGAATGCAAATGAAGGTGCAGAACAGCACCATTCCTAGAACAGCTTAATTCTGCATTTGTGGCAGAGGGCAGGTAATTCATAAAATGTTTCCTCGGTCTAAAACAAAACAAAACAACAAAAAAACCCTACACCTACTAAACAAAATAAAAATACAAGAACATATACCTAGGATTTTTTTGATTACCCCAAGGTAGGAGTTATCTAGTAAAGGGGCATATAACTATTGTACTGTAATACAAAAGAAAAAGGAAGAAAATTAAAAACATTTGAGCTCTTTTCAAGGACTGATGAGTTTCATTCCATACAAACTGGTAACAGACATAAACAGTGAACATCAATCTATTTTATGTGTTTCTATTGCATCATAATGTGCCATTGCAGCTTTACAGAGATTGTTAATTGGGTAGCAGATGATTAAGATTGGGTTCCCTGTGAAATCTACTGCAGAGATCTGAATCCAGGCGACAGGGAACTAGATGAGAGAAATGTTCCAGCAATGGGAAAATGGATAATTCTCTAAGTTCCAGAAAGCACCAGCATCTCAAGCCTGAAAGAGAAAAATTTAGGTGTTCTTAAACTATCTGTCCTTTGCTTGTCTGATATTAGATTTTAAATGTACACAAATGTCCATAGGGTTGTAAATTAATGGCATTGTTTTTTTTTATTAATCTGTATTAATTTTCTTTTCCAAAACAGTGGTTAGCGGATGATAGCAGACTATGAAGCTATCAGGGTCACTTGACCATATCAACAGCAAGAAAACTGGGGCCCAAATAATAATTAAAGACAAGGAATTCCTTGGATATGCACTATAACATACTGCATAACCTTGTTGAGGGTTAAATGGCTGTGATGGGTGAGAAGAATTCATCTTCATTGCTTTACGTATTGGGTGATCTTTTATTTTACTCACTTTCTTTTAATTTACTTCACTTTACTTTACAGCACTCCACTCCACTCCACTCCACTTCACAGAATATGCATCCATACTATGTTGTCTATATGTGAAAGAACCTTCATAAGGATTCCACATTTCTTTCAAAAGCTCAAATTAGCATGTATAACACTCCAGAGGTGGTATTCAGCAGGTTCTGGCCAGTTCTGGAGAACTGGTAGCAGAAATTTTGAGTAATTTGGAGAAACGGCAAATACCACTTCTGACTGGCCCTGCCCCCATCTATTCTCTGCCTCCTGAGTCCCTGCTGATTGGAGTCCCAGCTGATCGGCTGGGTCTTCTTTTGTTGCCCTGCACAGGAGAATGGAGCTGGAAAGCAGATTTGTGGGCTGGGGAGAGAATGGGGATTTTGCAGTGTCCTTCCCCTGCCAGACCTACCAAGCCACACCCACCAAGCCATGCCATGCCCACCAAGCCACACCCACAGAATCTGTAGTACAAATTTTTGAATCCCACCACTGTAACATTCCCTCCTCCATAATTGTCTACAACAACAATTCTGTCGGGAAGATTAAGCTAAAGGAGAATGGCTGTCCCAAAGTTACCCAGTGGGCTTCCATGTTGAAGGTGAACTTCAATCTGTGTTTCCTCATTTCTAGCCGAACACTTCAACTGCTTATGAATGAAAGGACTAAAATGATGTTAAGAACTATGGGTTAGTATCATTTAATTGTTGTTGGTGTATAAATTGATGATAATTTTATCATTATGTTCCAGTGCATGGTGATTATGGAAGATGAATTTTGAGTGATAAATGAAAACATGAGACGAGAACATTCTTAATTAATTTGATCCAGGTAAGTGGGTTAGGAATGATTCTGTTAAGTAACACAAATGCATAGATGGAAATGAAACACAGAGTATAGAAAGAGTGAACAGCCATTTGGAGATCCAAGAATAAATGAGAAAGATGACTGGAGTGCATTAGCCTAGAAAAATATCTGCTTATTTTTATAGTTTAAGCATAAGCTCATTCATAGATAAAAATGGTAAAAGAATCAACCTAAACACATGATTGATTGATTGTTAATAATGAAAAATAGAGAGAATTATGAAGGATACAGTGGTGATAAGAGATTCTGAATGCAGAATGGACTATTATTTGATAGTGTCAAATGTAGTTCATTGAAAGAAATAGACGTGGAAAAAAGGCAAAAAGTGGAGGGGGGAAACTGGAAAGAATGTAGAATTATTTCAGGAAGAGAAAGTACAAATTCTGTACAAAGAAATATCAGAAGAGAGATTAACCTCAAACATCCTGGATGGAAAGTGGACTTAAAGAAAGAGGAATTGGAAGCTGCTTAAGGCAGAATGAAATAATTATATTACCAAGGACCACAGGAGTGAGCTGAATTATTCTAATGAGAAATATGAAAAAGATGATTGCTAAAGTGATAAAGAGAAAAAGAGAGAGAGAGAGATTGTGGCTGAAGAAATCAATGCATATATGTGGATAAGTGCTATAAAAATGAGGATGAGAGACAGAAATTGCATAACACATCTAGAGAGAAAAATATGTTGCCAAAGAATGTAATCAGAGAAAGCAAGGAATGGTTTAGATTAAAGGATGCATAGAAAATGGTTTTGATGGGAATAAAAAATATTTTGGAAATGTGGGAAAACAGCTAAATGTCAGACTTTTCTCAGCTAACAACACAAAATATTGCAAGAATACATCTATCAAGACACAAAGGCTTGGATAGGATTTATTGTTGCAATACTATGAAGCCATTATGAAAGAATTCCAGTGAATTGATCAATGTGTATCAAATTCCAAGCTCTATTTGTAACAATAATCAAATTTCTTCTGTCTAATTCCTCTGCCCACTCTACATAAAGGACGAGAATTGAATCGCTTTTGGGTGGGAGATACTGCATCCATCTGTTCCTTATTTTGATACTAGTCTGATCTAGTATGAGACTGTTTACTTTTGACTGTGTGAGAACTCAATACGGAGCCTCTAGTAATGAATATAATTTTTTTTAAAAAGAATGAAAATTATTCAGGATGAAACCACAATGAGGAAAAGCATGACAGAATATTTTAAAGATATGTATGGGAAAGGTAATGATGCGGGAAACAGTTTATTACTTGTGCCTTGGAAGATCTTTGGCAAAATATTAATTGAACAGATAAAAGAGATGATGACAAGCAAAATATGGGAATTGCAGGGTAGCTCTACGCTGGACAGATGTGTTGACCAGATTTTTTGCTCTTCCACAGGTCGTTGAGAAATATATGAATGTGGGAGAAAAAGTTCTATTATATATTGATTGATTTAAAGGAAGTACTTGATAAATGGCTAGAATTTATCTAATGTACCTACTGTATATAAGACTAAAACTCTCCTGGTTGTTTGTCCATTTGTAATCTTCAATTGAGTAAACTGCTGCATCATAGGGTGATAATTTTTGAATCAAGGTATCTCAAATGGACTAATTTAAATAATACATCCCAAAACTCAGACCTCTTATTCGTGTGGAATTTAAATTTCAAGGATCTTCAGACCAATTATGTTGGCAAATTTGTAGCCCCTGCAGTGCTACCACACTACTGACATCAGCTGCTGGAACATGATAATTATTTCTGACCACCCTCACCAGATTTCCATATAGAAAATCAACTTTGGAAACCAGTAGGAAGTCAGAACTCTTCCACTCTCACTGCTTTTTTGCCTGCCCGTAGTCATTTTTTTAATTGGTTTAGGTAAATAGCTCTGAAACAGTGACCAAATGGATCATTGATAGTACATGTATAATGTGAATATCAAGATAAGTTGGTTGTTGAATGCAGTTACACTTGGGATAAGTTGGAAATAAAGTGGGTATGACAATAAATTGAATGCTTAAGTTGAGTGCTGACAAGAGGGTAAAACAAGGATGCATAAAATTCCCTTAATTTTTAATTATATATGGACAAGTACATAAGGAATGACCATGTTTGTTCGGAATGTAAGTCACCTAACAGTTGGGTTGGAAAATATATAAACCAGGATAGACATTTTAATACTGTCTCTTTAAGGGAATGCTAAAATTGTAATTGGGTGTAGTTCCTCAAATGGCCATAAGATGGAGCCAGAAACCTGGATTGTTTAGTCCTGTTCTGTTGTTGCTGAGAGTGTGTTCCTGCATTTCCCTATTGACTGTTACTGATCATCGTTATTCTTAGATTTGATGTAAATCTGTTACTGAACTGTTTTTGATACTGAACTTTGTTATTGGATTATCCCTGGACTGAAAACTGACTGCTTCAACTGTGAATGACTTGGATTGTTTGTTGAACTTTGCTTAACCATTTACTGGAAGTAAAAACCTACATTTTACTATACAGTGTATCTATGTGCTGTTTGTGTGTTATTCTTCACTACTTTCACTACGTCTCCCTGTGTGTGCTCATTCTCCTAACGAAGAATTACCTCAACAATGTTGATTTTAATTGTTGGTTGAAGATATAAGTATGTGTGTACTTTTATAGGCAAATGATGTCATTTTTTGAGAACCAAAATGTTAGACTGCATGATACAATAAGAAATGGGAATTTGAAAATTAATATACCAAATTAGTTGGGCTTGACAGAGAAAACAGAATAAATTATTAGAAATTATAGATAAAAGGTAAAAATTCCTTATAGAGTCTGGAGACTAATTTGTATTCCACAATATAATATTTAGTGACAACAAGAAAATGGATGGGGAATATTTAAGGCTTACAATACTTGCAGAAAGTTGTGCATAACATATGTTCTGTTGTGAGAAATGAACATTTGATAAAAGAAGTCTGGAGCCTTTGTTTTATGGAAGTGAGAGTTGGCTCTGTCAGAAGTCTGTATAGTACAAGAAGACATATAGACAAAAAATGTATGTGTGCTGAATGCATATAGATTAAATATAAAAGAGAATGACCACTACAAAATAAATATTTTTAGGTGGTTTGGTAATAGAGAGAGAGACCACATTTCAAAAGAATGAAAGAAAAATGAAATGCTGGAGAGGAATTAAAGCAAGAAAGGTAAAGGAGTCCCTGATTTTACTCAGCTAGTTGTCTCAAACCTGGCCTGCTGCTTTCCACCCAACAAACCCAGAGTCTTAACTATTAAACCACTGTGCTCCTTGAGCAGAATGGGAGGACTAAAAATCATTGTGATTATGGAGTTGAATATGGTGAAGGCAAAAATGGTTTGCAAGGACAGAAAAGGACAAAATATTGGTGAAAGGTTTGATGTAAACAATAGCTACCAACATTAAACTTTCTTTTCTTATTTCATGCCTTTAATTCTCCTGTTTTGCAAAATTTTGCTTACAATGAGAGGAACTAATGCAGGGCTGTCCAACTCCCAGCCCATGGGCTGGATACATCATGTACTGGCCACAACCATGCCTGGTTTAGCAAAGAGGGATAAAGTCGCCATACATCATATGATGCCACCATGAAAATGTGACTTTGACACCCTTGAACTAATATGTTGGTTATGTATGTATATATTTTAGAAATGTCATTAAACTCTCTGAAATCTTACTGTGAAGTGATTTGAGGGGATTTATGCTTGGGTAAAATCTTTGAGGAATTTTGAAAAAAAAAATCTAGTTATATTTCTTAACACTTTAGTTTCATTTCTTTTGTATCTTTTAAAAAATATTTTTCACAACAAATTAATTTAAAATGGAATGACTATATTCACATGCTTCTTCCCACCTGAAGAGAAATATATTGATTTGCACATGTGTTAAATATGCGCTCCTAAGATGGCCATACTGAGATCTTATATTTCATTTTCAAGATTCCTGCTTGTTAGAAAGGATAAGTAAGGAAGAAGAGGTTTTCTTTTGGTTAAAGAACACATTACACGTGGACTGCACACATAAAAGTGACTCAAGTAGGAAGAGAAAGAGAGAGATTGTCAGCCTGGAGACATAATAAGCCATCATTATGGCTTGCAGGATGATTACCACAGCTTACTGGGCTTGTTGTTCAACTCTGTTATTAATGAAGAATGCCAACAATTATGACCTAAAGCCCTTGAAGATATCTTTTTTCTAAGATCTGATTCTTTTAGTTTAGGGGTGTCTTCTAGTTTAGCAGAGGCCTGCAGGCAAAATGCATCAAACACAAGCAATTCTCACCCCAGCTCCACAAAGGGAAAAAACATTGTAAAATGTCACATGAGAAGGGGTCAAGCTATTTTCTAAAGCGCCTGTAGGCCAGACAAGGAATAATGGATGGAAACTGAACAAGGAGAGATTTAACCTGGAAATAAGGAGAAACTTTCAGTGAGAATAATCAACCAATGGAACAGCTTGTCCTCAGAAGTTGTGGGAGCGCCATCACTTGTGCTACGGACTAAGCAATCGCGCTAATTTAAAAGCTTAAATAGTTTTACTTCCACAGCAGGCTTGAAATCCTGCGCCTCTGATTGGCCCGCCAGCAGCGGATCCTGATTGGTCGTCCCAGGCCGATCTGATTGGCTGTTAATGGGCGCTGCCGATTGGACGCCACCAANAAAGCGCCTGTAGGCCAGACAAGGAATAATGGATGGAAACTGAACAAGGAGAGATTTAACCTGGAAATAAGGAGAAACTTTCAGTGAGAATAATCAACCAATGGAACAGCTTGTCCTCAGAAGTTGTGGGAGCGCCATCACTTGTGCTACGGACTAAGCAATCGCGCTAATTTAAAAGCTTAAATAGTTTTACTTCCACAGCAGGCTTGAAATCCTGCGCCTCTGATTGGCCCGCCAGCAGCGGATCCTGATTGGTCGTCCCAGGCCGATCTGATTGGCTGTTAATGGGCGCTGCCGATTGGACGCCACCAACATGGCAAACTCAAAGCATTGGCTGTTATGACAGCAGCAAGCCCTATAAAAGGGCTGCTGCTGCCCGAGTATTTTAGCTCTGTTCTGAAGTCACTAATAAAGAGTTGAGTCACTTTCCGATGCCTCGTCTCCGTTCTTTGCACCCACGCTCCGAACAGAACACTGGCGACGAAGATGGGATGCGAAGACTTTAAGAGCTGATCAAACACTCAACGAACCCTACAGTGCATGTGGCTAAGAGCGCACCGAAGAAGCAGCAGAATGACCAGCAGCGCTATACCACCCGCTCCATTTGACCTGGCTAACGAAGACTGGGACTCGTATATAGACAGGTTCCAGATGTTCCTGGAGACCAACAATCTGAACGACGCTACACTTGGCAAGAAACGAGCTGTATTCCTGACCCATTGCAGGCCTGCTGTCTTCAAGATGGCAAAAGCACTTGTGAAACCAGCAGAAGTCAAGACAATGGACTGGGACAACCTTGCCCCAATCCTCTGGGCCCATTATGCACCGGCGGTGCCAACACTCATCAGAAGACACGAGTTTTACCAGAGGGACCAACGGGAAAGCGAAAGCGTTGGAGACTTCATCGCTGACATCAGAAACCTAGGAGGACTCTGTGGCTTCGCAAATCTCGAGGAAGCCATGAGAGATCGAATTGTTCTGGGCCTAAGAGACCCCACGACGCAGAGCAAGATTATGGCAAAGGGAGACATCGCCCTCGCATATGTCATCGCCGATGCTACTGCAGGAGAAGCAACCAGGAAGTCAGCCGCTCGAATGCGCTGAGCAAACGCACCGCACCGCCAACTCGCCAGCGACACCACACCGTTTTCTGAGAGGCACGTGACAACCACCCACCATGAGGACCTCGAATCCTCATCAGAAAGCGAGGAAGAAGAGGTCAACCGACTGAGGTCAGAACGCGATCAGCAGGACCAAAAAAATCGAAAATCACTGTACCAATGCTCCAGATGTGGGGGCAGTCACCCACGATCTGACTGTAAATTCCTAGACGCACTCTGCCGTTCCTGCGGGAAGAGGGGCCATATCGCTAAGGTTTGCAGAAGCAAGCGAGGACCCAGCCCAACCAGGAGAGAAAGCAATTTCCGACAAACAGGCACCCCACCAGTTAATCGGGACCGCCAAAACAACCAATGGAACTTTCAATACAGAAACCGAGCAGCTACCACTTCATCCCGATGAGAAGAGGCACACCAGACCATCACCATAGGCCATGCTTCATTCCTTGATGCAAGAAAAATCCGAGTGAGGGTCGCCATCGAGAAGCGACCATGCGTTATGGAGGTCGACTCTGGATTGTCCCTATCGATGGTATCCTGGAAAACCTTCAAACAGCTGATCCCTGACATCCATCGCCAGGACCTTAGCACTCAAAACATCATATTGAAAGACTACCAAGGAAATAGAATTCCGGTCATCGGTTCCAGCAACGTCCGAGTCACCTTCAAGAACCACACCGCAACTTTACCGTTGACCATTGTCAATCGAGATCGACCCAGCCTTTTGGGTCTACAGTGGTTTGCACCATTAGGAATCGAACTAGCTGGCATCAACCAGACTGGCAGTGATGACTGGGAAGCGGCCCTCATCCAAGAATTCCAGGACGTGTTCAGCGAGAAGCTAGGCAAGTAGAAAGGGTCCCCTATGTCATTAAACCTCAGCCCCGAAGTTGCGCCCATTCGCCTTAAGCCTCATCGAGTGCCCTTTGCACTCAAGCCAAAGATTGATGAACAATTGGACAAATTAATAGCACAAGGCATGCTGGAACCTACTGACCACGCTCGATGGGAGACCCCAATCGTGACCCCCATAAAACCAGATGGATCGGTGAGAATTTGCAGGGATTACCGGGCCACCCTAAATCATGCGCTCCAGCAGAGTGCTTACCCCGTACCTGCGGTCCAACACCTTCTTCACTTCCTCGGAGGTGGGAAAATATTTGCAAAATTGGACTTAGCTCAGGCGTACCAGCAATTACCCGTAGACGCACAGACTGCAGAAGCCCAGACTATAGTCACGCATAGAGGGGCTTTCAAGTGTAACAGACTCCAGTTCGGAGTAAGTGTAGCCCCCAGTATTTTCCAGAGCTTAATGGAAAGATTACTACAAGACATAAAAGGGGTCGTGCCTTACTTCGATGATGTACTGATAGCTGCCCCAACTAGATGTATTTTAGAAAAACGACTCCGAATGGTTCTACAGAAATTTAAAGACCCTGGCCTGAAGGTCAAGAAGGACAAGTGCCAACTCTGTACAGAGAAGGTTGAATTCCTGGGCTATCTACTTGACAAACAGGGAATTCACCCTACTGAAAGAAAACTGACTGCCATAGAAAACGCCCCAAGACCTAGGAATAAAACAGACCTCCAAGCTTTCCTAGGACTCATTAACTTTTATAACATCTTCTTGCCCCAGAAAGCAACTGTGGCCGAACCCCTGTATAGGCTCCTCGACAAGAAGGCTTCCTGGGTCTGGGGACAACGTGAAGAACGAGCTTTTCAGAAAGTCAAAGACCTCTTAACCTCAGATGCTGTATTGATACAATACAACGAAACCTTACCTTTAACTGTCACCTGTGATGCCTCACCGTTTGGGGTAGGAGCGATCCTGAGCCACATCCTTCCAAATGGTACTGAGGCACCTATTGCATTTTTTCAAAGACCTTAGCGAAAGCTGAGAGGAACTATAGCCAACTTGATAAAGAGGCTCTCGCTATCGTAGCTGCTATCAAACGCTTCCATGAGTACGTATATGGAAGACCCTTTTCTATAGTTACCGATCACAAACCATTACTTGGCATTTTAGCAGGGGACAAACCAACACCCCACATCTTATCACCAAGAATAACGCATTAGTCGGAATTTCTAGCCGCATACGATTACCAATTGCTACACCGCCTGGGGAAAGCCTTTCCCCACGCTGACGCTTTGAGCCGCTCACTACTACCCAAAGTCATAGACGATCCGGCTCAACACTAACAACGCTACAAATCGAAACCCTTCCTTCTCCACCACTGACTGCACGAAACATCGCCACAGAAACAAGGAAAGATCCTTGTTTAGCACGAATCCTCAGCTGGGTGGAGAGAGGTTGGCCTGACAACGAACTCAGTGACATCTTCAAACCCTTCAAAAACCGACAGACAGAGCTTTTCTCCCAAAAAGGATGCATATTATGGGGAGACAGAGTTGTCATTCTGGAGCGGCTACAACAGAAAGTCCTGAAACTGTTGCACGATGGACATCCTGGCATCGTGCGAATGAAGGTACTAGCCAGGAGCTACACGTGGTGGCCAGGTATAGATAAACAAATAGAAACTTGGGTAGCCTCTTGCAACAAGTGTCAAGAAACTCACTCAGATCCACCAAAAGCCCCACCAACGGAATGGGAGATACCCCGAGGTTCCTGGTCCCACATCCACCTCGATTTTGCGGGACCCACCAAGGGGCATACCTTTCTCATAACCGTGGACATCTATTCAAATTGGCTTGAGATCCACAAAATGAAGAGCACCACCACAGAAGCAGTCGTTAAAAAATTAAGTAAACTATTTGCTACACATGGACTACCAGATGTCCTGGTTTCCGATAATGGCCCCCAATTCACTGCTCTCGCATTTGAACAGTACCTAGCGGATCGGGGGATACGCCATGCCTTAACATCACCAGCTCATCCTGCGGCCAATGGTAGGGCTGAGAAAATGGTCCAATTCGTGAAGAAAATTTTACAAAAAATGGAACAAGGAGACATCGATCATAAAATAACCAGGATGCTCCTCCTCCAACATATTACACCACACAGTACTATAAACAAAACCACAGCCGAACTCCTGATGGGACGGAAACTTCGCTCACACCTTGACTGCATACACCCTGCCTACATGCCAGAACAACCCCTAGGGTCCACCAGCAAGAATCGCACGTTCAAGGTAGGCGACCCAGTCTTCGTAAAGAATTCTGTGTTTCATGAGAAATGGCTTCTGCTAAAACTTCATGATCCAGCTTCACTTAAACAGTTATGCCCAGTATATCGTTTAAAAGTCCCACATTTACTTCAGATAGAGAAGATTCAGCCAAGACCAGCCCAACATTTTTGGATGCCTGAGAAAATCCCATAACCTCCTCTGCTGCAGTAAAATACCATTCTATATTTAAGTACAAACAATTTGCTGCAGTTTTATGATACCAAACTTGAGGTTACTTCAGTCTGATTAATGGGAAGGATGGTTCCTACCAATCCTGCTTAATTAGAGCAAAATGACATATTAACACCTGTTAGGGATAACATTGTTTACCCTAACTGGTTTAGGTAAAATAATAAATAAGTTATCATGGTTTGTTGGTTAAAGTGTGTGTAACTTTAACTGCAAAAATGTAATTAAGGGTGTGGTTGTAAAAGCACCATAAAAAGGAGCAAGACAACGGCAGCTCGCTCTCTGGCTTAATGATCCCTAATTACTGGATGGATTGATGACTGCGTTTTTTCCTACTGGAACGGGAGAGAGAAAGGAGTGTTGATTTTTCTCAACGGTGAGAAGAGATAATACAGACTGATTTATTGCAAGTGAACTGACATTGAATACACAACACGGACTTTGCAAATTGAGTATCCCCGAATGGACTGACTGAAAATGATACATGACTAATGGATTGTTTTTGACTATGCTATAACTCTTAAATGGAATAAACTATATTTTGAGAGCACAAGCGTATCTGCTTTTTACTGAGTGTTAACTAACATACAAATTTATCTCACACATTTACCTGTCTGCCAAACTGACTAACGCTGCAGATTCTGTTTAGCGTGTTTCCTTAACATTGGTTGGGGAACCAGGCTTAACAACACCAACTTATGAAGAATTGCTGCTTTCTGCTTTGTTCCAAGTAAGTGCACAGAGCCTGGATTTGGACACAGATATATGGGTAAATTTAGATTTAGTAATTCTGGCGCCAGATGGTAGAGCCTATTACAATTGCTTTACTTTTTGTAACACATACTATCCAACATTTCTTTGCATAGGAGTCCTGCCAACTATTTTGCTGTGGAGGACAACTCCCTTAACTCCCTATCCTAGCAGTTATTTTCTGGATGGTGATTGTGATGCAAAAGGTTCTTATTTTGATTTATTTTTTTAAAGATTTCTACACCACTCCATTCCTAGCAGCTTCTGAGTGGTATAAAAGAAAAAGCAATGCATTAAAAATGAAAAATAGAAAACAAACTATGGTTTCTTGTTGAGTTGCTTCCCTCCAATTATTCTGTTCTTCCCCATCCCTGTTTTCAAGTTGGAGTTTGGAAAAGAGGGGAATGAAATCTCCCCTCTTTGCAAAATTTAACTCATCTCTGTTTTGCCTGATAAATATCTGATAGGAATGAATTATTTGGGCCTGATTTTTGTTTCTCTTTTGTGTCTTCCCTTATTGTTCTCCTTGCACAGGTAGTCCTCAACTTACAACCAAACCTAAAAATTATGTTGTTAAAGGATTTCCGGTTTGTCGGCTTTGCTAGCGGCAGGGTTTCGCGATCCTGCGCGATCCCTGCCGTGCTAGCCGTTTTGGTGCCTCCGATCTGTACAGGTTTGGAGGCTAAGGCTGCCCCGCAGAGGCAGCCGAAGATAGGGGGGAGCTGGTGAGGGGTTTGGGGGTGCTGCAGACCCCCCCAAGCCGGCAAAACTCCCTTTTCTCAAGGCGGTCAAGCAGCGGTCTGTAATGGCTGCCACAAAGAAGCTTGCAGTTGGGTAAGAGTGAGCAGGAGGAAGAGGGGAAAAAGTTTTNTAAGAGGCGTTTAATCCTGAGAACTATGACTTTTTGAAAAATACTTGGTTTCCAGAGGAGGATTTCAAGCGGCAAAATTGAGGTGCTGAAAGGAAAGTTCCATAGATTCCCTATGAAAGTTCCATAGATTCCCTATGGAATCAACAAATGGCCATTGAGAAACCTGTTGTTTTCTTTATAAAAGGTAAAAACTTGGCTTCTTGTTATAAGTGGGAAGGGAGAGGACAAAAGAAAAATATATTAAGATTTTGCTGG
>BHEV01034969.1:0-13783 GCA_004319985.1 Emydocephalus ijimae | reverse complement strand
TTGTGGGTCGAGGCAACTATAGTACAAGTAACTGGCCCTAGATCGTACCATGTAAAATGTCGCAACAATAGAATTTGGAAATGCCATATTGATCAGCTGCGCTCAAGGCTACAATCGGGGATCTCCGAGCCCCCTGATTTCCAAACCAAGGGGGGAGAAGATAGCAAGGAAGCTGAATTCGAAGCGGCAGAAAGTTTAAGCAGTAGTAATGACTGCTCAGAGGCAGCATGAGATGGACCCGGAATGGGGGTGGCCTCGCCTCAAAGAGATGCCGAAAGCAGTAGCGACGACGAAAATTCGAACGCGGAATGGGAGGCGCCTTTTTCACCAGATAACGTCCTACCCCAACAAGACTGTAGCCAAATACCGGGAGGACAATGAAAATCTAACAGACAATCGAAACAACCTGCCTACCTCAAAGACTACGTGACCGCAACCCTTAAACGGAACCCGGGGGAAGGGGTGTTGTGAATCAATAAAACGCTTAGTAAAGATTATTAAGAGCTTGAAGTAAAGTGCAGGGTTCTGGCCCTGCACTTCTGATTGGCCAATAATAGCAACATCAGATTGGTCCATTCAGGAGAATCTGATTGGCTGTTAACGAGCCTCTCCAATTGGTTAATGGAGCTAGCGCTCCCTGTGTTTCATTGGTTTAATAAGTTAAGAGTTGCCTATATAAAGGGGCGCATCGTGGCCATTGAGCAGAGCTGTTTCACATGTAAATAAAGAGTTTGAAGTTCACTGTTTCACCAGCTCGTCTCCATCCTTGCACCCATGCTCAGAACTTAACAGGTAACATCAGCAACTCGAATTCTGAAGGCTTTAATTCAGCCATGTCATACTTTACAGAAAGATCTCCAGCTCTTCCTCAATAGCATATTGACTGCCACTAAACTTGAAAGGCCTGTCAACTGGCAGTATATCATAAATCACTTTATTTTGTCTATCCATGTTTGCTTGGTTAAATACACGACGGCCTTTTCTTAAACAATATAAAACCATGCCTTTGTCATTGTCACTAAAGAGACCATTCAGCTCCAACGTCTTGTAACACAACTGCTTTCCAGTATAAGGTGCCTGTTTTCTTTTGAAGAAGCTATAACCTCCAGCAAGTGGAAAGATTTTGTTGCATTCAAAACCCTTCATACTGCATTAGAAAACGTGATTTCCAATCTGCTGGAACATTAGTACTACCTAGCTCTTATCTAATTGGGGATTCTGTGTAACCATTTAAAAAGTTCTTTGCAAAATCCACTTTTCCCTCAGCTACTGTGGTAGACTTCAATAAATAATGATCACTAACCAAATGTTCATTGGGGACTTCTATAACTGCAATTTCTTTACCATAATATGTTTATCTAAGCAAAAGAAGCAGAAATAAAAATGTTTGGAGATTGCTAATTCAGCATATCAGAGTAGTAAGTTTTGTCGAGTATAAGAGTTTGAAAAGCCAGGCTTTCCACACTACTTTTCTTCTTCTTTCCCTGTACATGCAATCACTCTTCATTCTTATGTAAATATATGCAGCCTTTGGGAACAGAGAAAACAAACAATATAACTCCATTTAAAAATACATACAAACTGAGCAGTGCTGATATGCCATGTAATGTGACCCACAGAAGAATCCTATTATTTTTGACACTATCAACCTAGTCTTGTGATTTTTATTTCATTTTAGGTAGCTTATAAGATTGGCTACTGAAAACTCAGCAGCAAAGTCTGTGGAAACTATAAATTAAGAAAGATAACACTTGTTCCACAAATGGGTAAGAAGGAAGGAAGGAAGGAAGGAAGGAAGGAAGGAAGGAAGGAAGGAAGGAAGGAAGGAAGGAAGGAAGGAAGGAAGGAAGGAAGGAAGGAAGGAAGGAAGGAAGGGAGGAAGGAGAATGTAATATATTAGGGAAATGCACCATTAGATCCTGAGTCTATTTATCTGAGTCCTCGGTATCTGGTTGTTCCCCTGTAATGTACATAAAAACTTGTCTAGTTTCGATTATACTGTTGTGACCACCATCTTGAGTTTTTAAATAATATTCTGGACACACCTCCTGCCCCAGGCATTTGGGTTTGAATGGTTATGGGGAGTTTTGGTTTATTAATAATTTTTCCCCTGATTCTTCACTGAGACTTTTATAACTGTGTTTCTTTTCTTGATTTATTTCATGAGTCACCTCTGATGGTTATATATTTTATAAATATATACATGTTCATTTAAATACTGAATGGGGTTATCTAGATGTTCAGAAAAAATGTCACATTTCAACCATGCTCAGACTGTGCCAGTTGCAAATGGTGGTAAGGGAACTCATGAAGGTTCCGACTTATATTTTGTGGCCAGAATTTGGAATAGCCACATGAAATATCTCTGAGCATATTTTGCTAGTATGTCATGCAATTATCTAGTCTAGATACATCTGCCTGAGAGGTTGAGTCCTTCAAGGCTGAGATTGCTGTCGACTAGGGCTGTCAAATTCGCAGCCCAGGAGTTAGATGCAACACATGCTGGCCATGCCCTACCCGGTTTAGCAAAGAGGAAAAAGGTCCTGTGTGACAACACTGTATCGATGCAAGTTTGTCATCCCTGCTATAGACAAATACTTTTCTTTCACTCAGACTCTAAAGTACAGCATCACCAAAGGATATGTAGTTAGGCCTTGGATTCATGAATTCTGTTAACAAAGTGGGGGGGGGGGGAACTACAGCTTAAAAACTAAAAAAAAAAACATTCTCTATAAAGATATATACTTCCTGTTTTTCCTATCTATCTTGTAAAGAGATTGTCATTATAAAATTATTATTCATATGGTATATAGAGTAGGTAAGTATCTATCTATTATCTATCTATCTTTCATCTATCTATCTATCTATCTATCTATCTATCTATCTATCTATCTATCTATCTATGTCATCTATCTAATATTTGTAATGAAGTTAGCTCAGATGATGAAGAAGAGCTGGCTTCAGGAACTTCAGAGCAGGGCATGGAGGAACATCTGGAAAATGTGGGAGATTCTGAACCAGGTGGAGATGGGCAAGAGGAGGAGGAGAGGAAAGGAACTTCAGAAGGGCTAGAAGGGCAAGAGAGACCAGACAAGCATCTGCCTGATAAAGAGAAGGCAGAAGTCCTCCTAATGAACTGCATTGGCCAGCGGCTATTTAGCTCAGTATGTGGAACAAAGTGACCCTGGAAACAATTCCTCTTTTTATTGCTGTGCATGTGTCCTATCATCATGATTCTTGCCTTTGGACTTAAATATGACTGGACTTTGAACTTTGCTTCTCAGACTCTGGACTTGGATTTTGAGTTCATGATTTGTGTTCAGACTGTGGACTTGTCTTGGGATTCTGAACTTAATGGGTGACTTTACAGACTACTTCTTCTTCTTCTTCTTCTTCTTCTTCTTCTTCTTCTTCTTCTTCTTCTTCTTCTTCTTCTTCTTCTTCTTCTTCTTCTTCTTCTTCTTGATTGAACCCATTCAGCTTTGTGCTGATTCCTGCGTGGGATGAATTCTGGGAAATACTATTCGGAGCTGGCAAAGCTTCAATAAAGACTTCAATAAAGACCTCATGGTGTATGCCTGTGTGAGCAGTATAGGACACTATCTATTTGTCTGTCAGTCTGCCTATCAGCTCTAAAAATATAGCAACTGCAAACGTACCTACTGGCTTCTAAGAATATGATTTGAAAATAAGCCCCAGAGAAATCAATTGTCCTTTCTTGCAACTGAACAGTTAGGCTTGGACTTCAAAACCTGGACAGTCTTGGACAGTCTTTGAACTGAGACTGTCAAGTAGTCCATTTTTTTTCTTCCAGCAAAAATCCTAAAGCAAATCTAGGATTTGCTTAGAATTATAAGCAGGAAAACAGCTTGGAGATTTATTGCTGTTTTTGCATTCAGTGCTGATGTAAATCTCTCCATTAAGAATCAAACTGATTTTCAAACCACCAAACTCATGAATGTTCTAGTCATTTATCTACCAACAAAGTTTCAAGGTCAAGGTGTTCTGAGCTTCAGAGAATTTTCCTCAGTGGGGCTGCTTTACTCTTTCCAAACAGATATAACAATGTCTTTGAAATTATTATTGCAGCTATCATAGAAGGCAATGTGTCTTCCTCTGTATAGGGAACCACTCAGATCTCCACTGTGTGGAGTGTTCAGTTCACACATTGCAATATGAAATACCTTTTATTATTTACGTTATGTGCTCAAGATTAATGTGATGGGTAATAAAGATTTGAATATCTTCATATCTGGGTTTCTGGGTTTAAATTTCATTCTTTTATTTTAAGCTGGTTTTTTAGCTAGCTCATGGAGAGTGTTTTGATCTCATTCTACGTTTTAACTTTCCTGGCCTCTTCTTTACATCCTTTTCTGTTGGGACTCTCCCTTTGTGATGTGACCTTCTCACAATTTCTTTTTCTTTTCTACATCTTCACGAAGCTATTTGTGTAATTATACTGGCTTGCTCTTCTAGCGTCAATTTTTTTGTGCTTTCAGAATGATCTGTAATTGTGCTTTCAGAATCCTCTTTTTAAAGAACACCCACCCATCCTTCCACTCATTAGATTCGCTTGTCATGGAGTTCTACAAGAAATCTCTTTGAATTTGCTAAAGTCTTATTTTTTAAGTATTTTTGAAAGCCAAAATAAATATTTGACTAATTATTAATTATTTTGAATGTTGTTGCAAACCACCAAAAGTCTTTAGAGGTTACAGCAGTATACAAATTTGTTAAATTAACAATAAACGAATGAATGGATGAATTCTTGGCTGGTTAATCAATTACATAACTAATAGGCAATTCAAGGTAAAGGGGTGAAGTGGTGATTAATGTTTGTTCTGCTCCCTCTTCTGAATCCTTCTGGAAAATATCACTGGTTTTCTAATTCGAGGTATATTAGATTAGGTTCATCATTCATTTATACGTGCAATTCCTTATCCAGTTTTGGAACTGCCTTTCTTAAAAGTTTTTTCTGAGAATACCTGCTTCTTACAAAACACAAACAATTATTACTAGGAAATGGGCCATAAATCTCAAGAACTAAATATTGGCTGTGGAAACTTGTTAGTGAAATGCTTCAATAAACTTCTTTTCTACCTTCCATTATAGGAAATGGGGTGTCTAAAATAGCAAATATGTTTCTACCTACAGTCTACATAAAGTCTACAAAGTTTGGTCCAGATAATAAATAAGACAATGCTTTTTAAGAATGAATTGATGTATTATGTGGAAAATAACAAGTTCGGTTGGATGCAAGGAAACCTTCTATAGGAAATTATGAATAAGATGTTTCAAAGTGTTTCTGTTCTTTTTAAGGTAACAGAAAGAATGGATCTTCAATTAATTAATGCAGTAACTACAACATTTAAAGCTATTTCACAATAAAAGTTGGGTTTCGTGGGCAAGAGACATAATTCTTACCATGTAGAGATATAGAATTCATATATTGTATGATAGAAACTGGGTTATGAAAAATCCAGTCACTTTCTGAGAATCACATTCAGAGCTTCTGGGACACACTTTAGTTTAAAAAAGGGCTAATTTGCCTCAGTCAGATACCTCATTCTACAATACTATGCCAACAGTAATACAGCATTCAACTCAATTTTCAAAAATATATTACACAAATATAAGTATCAACCATGATTCCTTAAAATGTTTAGAATTACTAATGCAGACTACATAAACTATTTTATTTTCAGCAGTGTTAGGGTTATCTTGCTTGTCATTATGGCTAACTGATAATATAACAAGAGCAGACTCAGTCAAGTTTTGATTAACACAACAGGAATATACATTTCTGCTTGGATGGCACTTTCTCATTTTAAAAAAATGTCTGTCTCTATTATAATGAGTAGTTAACCTAATGATATCTCACCTCTGACCAAACTCTTTGATCCAGGAGAAGTTTTCATTTGTATTAAGGCAGATTAATTTGAATGTGTCTGCCTTGCTATACTGTATTCCTGGATTCAGATAAGACCTATAATATATTTTTTGTAGGTCTGGAACTACATGGAAAGAGCCTCTGCAGCTCTGATTCCTGATTTCACCAATGTCAATCAACTTTGTTCACAAAAAAGATGAAATCTGTCCGTCGGCAATGAGACGAGGAGGCAGTGACTGTGGTTTCAGCTCTTTATTTTCAGCCCCGGAACTGAACTGGCTCCAAGGCAAAACTTGCGGCTTTTTATTCTCAAGCCGCGGCATCCGCGGCCAATGGCACCACTTTGAATCTCCTGCGATTCGTATCCACCAATCGCGGGAGATTCCTAGCGGGCCAATCAGCGCGGCTCGCTAGACCAATCAGATTACCCTGCGTTTTGACCAATCAAAACGCAGGGTTTCAAGAATTTAAATGAAGGTATAGAACAAAATCTTTCGAGGAAAACATAAAATATATTCCTCAAAAAATAGCTGTAAAAAGAGCTTCATGGAAGAAGAAGAAAAAAGTTTCAGTCCCCAAAGCAATGGTCCATTGCAATCATTTATGGTGATTATTTCCAAGGAGTTTCAGATCTGAGATCTTCTGTTAATTGCCCTATCTTTCCTTTATATGCTGTCTGTATTGAGCATCATAGGATTTCAACCTCTATTTCATACTGAGTTGCAATTTTATATAGGTTAACACTCAACAGTGCATAATCGGAGTGCATGTAATTCTTTCCTTCTGAATAGAAGAAATATTTCTGCAATGAAAGACTGCCGGGAACAACCTTTTGACACACTTCACATGCATATGTAATATATATGCATATTTTTCCCAACTCATACCTTCAACGTTTAACAAGGAAGTCATGATATATTGACCACTATATCATGATATATTGACCACTATATTGTAAATAGTAAAACCTGAAGGGTTCACAACTGGTTCAGTCCTTTCTTGTTGCTATAATCAATGTGTTCTATATTCAACTATTCTATAGAAAGCCAGAAACCTAGATCATTACCACAGCCAGATAGCAAATTACCATCTCTTGTAACACTTGAAGCATATGAGGATATGCTTATAGAATACTACTGGATTGTAGTGGCAAGGACATCTGAAATTGCATCAATTTCAAATTGATTATATACCTTAATTAGGCATTTAGGCATTACCCAATTTCTTTTAAAATGTTACTATTATATATCACTTACAATAGTAATAAAACAGAAGTCCAAATAATATAATAAAATATCAGATCCATGCTGTATTATACATGTTAATCTTTAATTTTTATTTTTATTACTAAGAATATATAAAGATACTCAACTCACCACTTGTGAAGTATGTGCATTAGCCTTTATCTACACAGAACTTTTAGATATGGTTTACATGGGCAACTGTTCCATCAGTGAGCTTGGCTCCTTCTCTGTACTTCTGGCAATTGACATCAAAGCTATTTCCAAAATGGGTACAGTTATTTTCTTTGCTTTGGTACTCTTCTATTGAAAAACACATTTTCCACTGCTTAATGCCAGAAGCCAATTTTCTCCATCAATGACTTTTTCCTTCATGTTTTCAGAAGAAATGATTATCTTGCTAATCAGTGGGAACACACACGGACAGACATATTAGGAGTGGGAAATAAAAATGGATCCTTTAGAGATATCATGTTATTTGCAAATTAAGTAAGAAAGGCAATAATTACTACCAATTGGTTTTGGTCAACCACAAATTTTGGAAAAGAGATGAAATGATACTCTAGTTGCTTGGGAGTTGGGCAAAAGATAGACTCCATGTCTTTTAGAAGTCTTCGACAAAATTTGAACCAATAACATTGGTATGCGTATATATGAGTAAAACTGAGGTGACGGGGAGATGATAGCATTCTTTATATACCTGAAAGATTGTCACACAGAGCTATTTTCCATCACTTTACTATGCAAGACACAAGTTACAGAAAATTATGATGGATTCAAGTTACAGCAAGGCAGATTCCAACTGAATATTGGAAAAATATTTCCTTATAGAAAAATAATTCAGAAGTGGAACCAATTATCTTAAGATAATTGAAGGACCTCCCTTCACTGGGTGTTCTCAAGTGAAGTCTAGAGAACTATCTGCCAATGATTATGGTTGAATTGATTTATATGACCACCCATCTTGCCAATACAACTCAAATATGAGAGCATAACAATATATAAAAACAATAAAGCGCCATTTTAACAGAAAGGAAAACCCTGTAATGATTACAGAGGTGTAACCCCAACCAAACAATCAAGAAAAATCTTTCAACAAACAATTTGACCTCCTGACTTTCAGGTCCTGGAATCCATCCAGGACTTGAATGCTTAGGGAAAGTTTGTCAGGGTCAAGGCCAATCTAATATCGGAGTTAACATGTATTGTTGCATTGAGCTGGAGGTTAGATTCAGTGGCAAAATCAGTTCCTTCCAATTCTGACTATAGTTTGGCCCTTGAGCTGTTGCAACTATTACAAAATATAGAATTTATATTGAAAGAACAATATGTCGGCCAACTTTTTTTCAGCTCAGTGTTGCTTTTGCTTGAAGAAATATTGTAAATACAGCCAAATATTCAATGTGCCTACCATCCCTGTTCTGTTGTTTCTTTTTTTTCTTATACGTATCCATTTCATGTATTTATAACCTTGCTTGTACTTATACGTGTTATCTTATAATTACTTGACAAAATAAAATAAATAAATAAATAAAATAAAAAATTATAGCATTTGTTTAAATTGGAAGCCACCCAAAATCATTGATTGGGACGGGTAGCTATAGTAATTGAATGAATGAATGAATGAATGAATGAATGAATGAATGAATGAATGAATGAATGAATGAACAATGTAAAAAAGGTGATTAGAATGTTTTTGAGCATGAATGCAAAGCTTTAAATATTTGTTTAAGATTATAAGAGATGAAATATGGACAGAAGAGATAATTTGTTCTATTTTAAGAGAAGGTGATAAATTATTAAAATTGTTTATGTTTGTTATGAAGGGAAAAGTCATTTCTTATCTATTTCATTTTCTTTTTTTCCTACACATTTTCTTTTTCTTTTTAATTTTATCTTTTTAATTGTAATGTTCAATAAAATTATTGCAAATTGTCAGTCACATAGATATTCAGAGCAGAAATTTCCATTTCATTCATTTTATGAAATAATTCCACATAGAAATAATTTGACAGCTGTGGGTCATCTTTCTTTAAGAACGATATGGCAAAAGACTATAAGACTACGAGAAATCTACCTTTATATTCAGCAGAAAGATCTTCATTTCAGTTCAGGGTTAAGATAAATTGTTCAGATATGTTGACTGTAGGTTTATTTTCTTAGGGAATGGGTTCTACAGTTGTTGAAGGCATCACAGAATATTAATGGCTAGAGTGAGAAAGAAGATTGATTTTGATAGCTACTGAGAAAAATACCAGGGAGAAAAAGTACTTGACACATTTCACAAAACTGAAGATTTTTTTCCCCATTGATCAGATCTACCAAGAAGTAGCTTTTCCCCACAGATTGTTCTTACACACAATAGCACAGAGATGCTGGAATTAACACATCCAGAAAACACTGGGTTCGGAAGAGCTTCTGTGAATTTTTCAGGAAAATGATTGCTATGGGAAGCTTCAAAGCTCAGTAATCTAGAGTGACCATAGTTTTGCATGAAACAATAATAACACAGAACACTTGTTTTGCAAAGGATTTTTGTAACTTTATAGCTAAATGAATGGAAAGAGAGCAAAAGATAAAGAAGGTAGATAGATCCCAATAGGAAATGCCTAAGAATAGGGGTAGGCAATTTGGAATCCCTTGAACTCACATCTGATTAATACTGTGCCTCCTTTGATGCCTATCTGTTCCCTGTTATCAATTGATACATTAAACATTAAATAGTATTTTAATTTTAAAAACAATAATAGGCACATGCTGCAATGTAAACCAGGGCATCTGTTAGTGGGAGGTTAACAAAATAATCAAGATGGTGGCTACAACTGCATGCATAGGGGTGTCCAAACTTAGCAACTTTAAGACTAGTGGATTTCAACTTCTACAATTCCCCATCTAGTTGTTATCTTTATTTTGAGCACATTTCTATGTCCCACAGAGCCCCATGAGTATTCTCAGAATAATTGCTGCCCCCTGCAAAATATGTTCATGTATATCTGCTTTGCCATGGAAACTGGGAAGCAGCTAAGTCTCCTCTGTGCTTGGTAAATGGCAAATCTATTCAGCTGCCCCAAGCTTAAATGCTTTCACAGTGAACACCCAAGTGAAAACTCTGATCTGCATTATCCAGTCCAGGAGTGCCAAACTCACATCACCACAGTGGCATCATGTGACGTATCAGGATCCCCCCCTTCCCTAAACCGGATGTGGGTGTGGCCAGTGCATTATTTGATTGGCCTTACTAGTCATAAGAACTTAGAAAAACATATGCAAATACTGCTGCTGTTGCACTGTTCCAAGCTGTAAAATTAAAGAAGATCCCATGAAATTTATTGTGGAAAGAATATTGTAGATCACCAGCCATTGCCAACAGTATCAGATCTTCAAACTAAGGTGGACTCACCAGTTCTCTTTCACACTCTCCCTCCTTCCCTTTCTTTCTTTCTTTCTTTCTTTCTTTCTTTCTTTCTTTCTTTCTTTCTTTCTTTCTTTCTTTCTTTCTTTCTTTCTTTCTTTCTTTCTCTTTTATACTCCTTTGCTCCAATGAATTCAAATGATTTTCAAAAGCCACATAACATCTGTGCATTTCAGATCAAGTTTAGTGCACTTTTGCAGAGCTGCATCTTTTGAGACTTGAAAATAATGTGAAGTATTCATACATTAAGAAGGATAAAATAATTGTATCTCATCTATCTCTTTGACAATTTCTACAATTTGGCTTGTTTGCTTCACAAAGAAGCAAGTGTGGATCATTCCACTCTATTGTCACAACATTCCCTGTATATTTAGTTGAAGTTTGTTCCGAGTCATTCTTAAACTGTCAAACTAGTGAACCAAAAGGGCCAAAAGAAGGGAATTCATACAGTCCCCCCCAAAAAAGGGCTATATAGTAATAATTTTTAAAACTTTCATAAATTCTTCTCTTTATTGTGGCTGGTTGAAGTTAGTGCAGAAAGAAAACCTGAAAATGTAAAAGCGTTTTGCAAAAATGTGTCTACAATAATGGCAAACTTTAGGCTTTAAAATATATATAGAGAGAGAGATGGCCCAGGACAACTTTTACTCTTTCACCTAGGACTGATGGTGAAGGCCACAGGGAAATTGTATCCTGATGCAACTTATTTAAGTTCCATTGATCTCTATGACTAAGAACAAATAGGAACCATTTTTCCCCGAACGGCTGAATATGGTTCCAGTTTTGGGGTGGGTGGGACCTGAGGGATGGAGTAAATAAATAACAATAGCTGTTCTTCATATGCAAATTTTTGAATGCTGGTGGGAAGTTTTCTATGTGCTGTAGATTTTTTTTTAACATCAGAATGAATGAGGAATGGATAAATATATGACATCCAGGATGCAGCAATAGTGCCAGAATTCAGTTCTTTATTGGTTGCAAATAAACTAAATGGATCCATCCATATTCATTTTCATTTTTAAATGAATTAATAACATAAGAAAATATTTTCGTACTCTTCATTTATGATGTTGAAGTGACAATCTTATTTTATGAACATTCTCTTAGCTCACTGAAGGTTATTACAGGTAAAAAAAATAATTATTATTTGTGCTTGTATTGATCCATCTATCTCAGACTTTTTCTTTAAAAAATAAAGGAGGAATAGAAATACATTACTATACGGTACAGAGGTTTCTCATCTCATTCTTGAGAAGACAGAATGGGGAACTTGATTTATTCTACTGGGATTATTCTAAACTGAAATATTTGGATCAATCTGTAGCTATGCTTATATAAACATAAACCTTTTAATGTGATCAATTTGACAATATTGTAATCATTGCAGAAACTTGTGATTTATAGTATCTTGCAGATACACCAATTAAAAGACCAAAATTTTTGGGACTTCCAGTTTGAGCTTCTTCAGCGACAGACCGAAACCTCATCTCTGCGAGGCTTCGATCCGTGCTCGCCGCTGGAGCACCCTGAGCTGGCTGGTTTTGGGGATAAGCTATCCTGTAGAGGTGGTGAAGAGGGGGGAGACTGCTAGCAGGGTTGAGGAGAGCTGCATCTCTCCTCCCCAGCTGGCCATTACTCCCTTTCCCGAAGGCGGTTGCAGTGGTGGTCAGAAATGGCCACCACAAAGAAGAACTTGACTGGAAAAGAATGTGCAGGAGGAAGATAAGAAGCAGCAAAAGCAACAAATAAGGTACCCTGGAATTGAAACTGTTAAAAAAAACAATAACATTGTTACCTAAGAAGATTTTTAAGCTGCGAAGGAGAGAGAAAAGGGAAAAGATTTGGTTTTCTCCTTTTCCTATACTGACAGCTAAGAGACTTAAGCAAGAAATTGGAAAAAAATCCACTTTGACATTAATAGGCATATAATGCTGAAAATAAAAAGTCAAAGGGATAATAAAGATTTTTGGATAACCAAAAGTTTTTGAAAACAGGAAAGGAGAAAAAAAGAATAAAAGGGCAGGATCTGGAAGGGAGGAGACTGCCTGGCATTAAGAAGAACTTTTAATGGAAAAAGGGATTCTGCAAAGGTACACAAGATATAATGGTTATATTAGAAACAGAAATAATTTTAGAAAATATGAAACAATGTATGATTAAAATGTCTGATAAAATAGCTATCATAATTCAGTGGAATGCTTGTCAATAAATAAATGTAACAAAAGGTATGTTTAATGATTTATAAAACATGTGAAGAGAAATAAGGGAAATATTAATTATAGAGATTATATGTGTCTTTAAGGAAGTATGATATTTAATTGAAAAGAAGTGTTAAAGATGTTATGGTTTTAATGATTATTAATGATAGGACTGAACTGGAATGGAATGAGAGTTTATAATTACATGTATTTACAATCTTTCTTTTTAAAAAAGAATATAGTGTGTATTATAAGAATGTGCCAAGCAGAATTCAATTGGAAGTTATGTATTATGTATGATATTGAAGGTCATAACCTTGAGGTATATATTGAAGTTTAAATAAGAGTTGAATGGATGTAATTAAAAGATATAAAGGTGTCATACTCCAATTAGTGACTACAGGAGAAAATTTGTTTAATGAGAAAAGATAATATGAAATTGAAACAGAACAGACAAAAGTATAAATATAATGATTTGAATTGAGATGAGATAATCCAAATAAAATTGAGAAAATTAAAAGAGGGGAAAAACTATATAGAAAATGTAAAATAGTATAAGATATGGAATAGAACACAAATAGGAGCATGAAATTGAGTTTTGTGTCTGTATAAAGAAGTTCAACCCGGGACCATGCTATTTTCAAAAAAGATGTTTTACTTGTATTTTGTGTGAGAAACCCAAATGAAACTTTATTAAAAAAAAAAAAGACCAAAACTTTTGAAAGATATCATCCATAAAAATGAACATAAATGTTTTTGAGTGTGCATCATGTAACCCATTCTTTTCCTAGTTATCCTGCTTTTGATTAGAATTAAAATAGCTTCACATTNTTACAAGAGATGCCTATATAAGGCAGAGTTCACTGTTGTTAAATAGAGAAGTCACTATGTAATTAAAGAGCTGAAGTTCACCGTTCAGAGGCTGTCTCCATTCATTTCGACCCATGCTCAGTTCGCAACACTGGCGACAAGGATGGGATGTGGAGACGTCTGAACCGAAGAAACTAGGAAGCAAACACCGAGCACGTGACAGACGACGCCA
>BHEV01034966.1:0-27419 GCA_004319985.1 Emydocephalus ijimae | reverse complement strand
TATGTTGTCCACCAAAAAGATATTTTTGTTTTTAATGTGGTGTCTGAAAATCTAAATAAAACTTTATTTAAAAAAAAAAAAGAAGACACTTTAAAAAATGATGGAACCAAAAAAGGAGTAGAAAACATAAAGTTGGTACCTTAGATTAGGCAAGAGAAATCTCAATGCTGATGACTTTACCTGATAGCAAAAAAGTGCAAAGAATCTGCAGCAAGCTCCAGTAATAAAAGTAAGGAACAAAGTGAAATGAAGGACTAAAATTAAATATAAAGAAAATAAAACTGATGACAAAAGGCAGAAGAACCAGTCTTAGAATTAGCAACGAAGATATTGTATTAAAGAAATATGTCCTAGATCAGCACTTAGTAAAGTAGATGTGAACATTATACACATATGCCCAAAAAAAGCTGCTTCTCATAAAGAAACAACAGGACAGCATTTTCCCATGGATTTAATCACCAGGACATAAAGAGATCAGCCATCTTGCTCACAACTGTGGTGGAACCCTTTAAAGGACATTAAGTTTGCAAACCTCATTTTCTAATCACTTTCAGAAATTGTGTATTAACCATCTTAAACTTGTTAGATTCCTTCAGAACAACAAGTTTGAAAAGTCATTGGGAGAGTTTATCTTCAACTCTGAGCCAAATAAAAATTAATTAAAAGCTTAAGAAAGTAAAGAATTTGAAATAAAAAACTAAGAATGTGAAATTGCATGCTGACACTGCCCACTGATCATGTTCAAGAGGGCAGAGAAGAGCAGAGGGTTGCTCCTGTCTCTCTTCTCAGCCATCATTCCTAGCTGTTCTTTCCAGCTCTTTGTCATCTGCAAACTTTATGAATGTCTCAACTTCCCCCACCCAAGGTTGATAAAATTCATGAACAGGAATGGAGCTTGTGAAACATTTCCTTTGGAAATGATTAAAAATGTAGAACACAGCAGAGGTGGTATTCAGCAGGTTCTGACTAGTTCTGGAGAACCAGTAGCAGAAAATTTGAGTAGTTTGGAGAACCAGCAAATACCACCTCTGACTGGCCCTGACCCCACCTATTCTCTGCCTCCTGAGTCTCAGCTGATCGGCTGGGTCTTCTTTTGTTGCCCAGCACAGGAGAACAGAACTGAAAATCAGGTTAGTGGGATGGGATGGGAATGGGATTTTGCAGTAACCTTTGCCTAGGAGTGGGGTGGGAATGGAGATTTTGCAGTATCCTTCCCCTGCCATGCCCACCAAGCTATGCTCACCAAGCCACGCCATGCCCATCAAGCCATGCTCACAGAACCAGTATGAAAAATTTTGAATCCTACCACTGCATACATTGTTTACTATCCTTTGAAATATAACATAAGGGAAACTGCAGACCACTGGAAGCCTTATTCTACAATGAAAGGCAAGATATTTATATATCTGGGCCACTTTATAACTAAGTAAATACAAGAATATGCAGCCTCCTCATAACTTGGTAAAAGAATACATTCAACCATCTCTAACATTCTTTTCTCCTTTGGAAGGATTTTTAAAACAAATTCTATTTCAACAAACTGAATGAGAAATGATAGGAACAAATACAAGATTTTTTTCCTTTCTGGCACTAATTAGAAAGGTGAGAAGCCTGTTGTTTTCATGGCAGGCTTGTGCTTTCTTAAACTAGCAAAGATTCTAATGCAATCAGCTCCTTTGGGAGATCTCTGACGAATTCTTTTATAGCTAAAAGTCAGAGATGATTGCACTAAAAGGATGATAGCTATTTACATTTCTAACATACAGTGGTAAGGTGCTCTGGGTGTTTAGACTTCAATTCCCAGAATTCCCCAACCAACATGGTTTGAAGGAAGTTCAGAGAGTCGAAGACTCCATATCTAGAGGGCATCTAGATTTGGGGAAGGTGCTAACTTGTATTTTGGTCCAAATATTTGACTGTCTGAAAAGAGAACCAACTCAATGCAGTCAGGCTTACCAAACAGAAGAATTTAGATGCAAAACTACTAAAAGATCCTCTTACAAAACCTGAGTAATGGAAGTCATATATGAATTTAAGGCAATATTCTTTGATATATGTTCTTAGTGAGAAGTTCAGTATTTGATATCTAAGGAAATTAAAATATAGAAAGAAATGGAATTTCTTCCTACCAAATTGGTTTTTAACACTGGTTTTTGTTTTTTTTCAGGCTAAAATACTCATCAAATAACTTACAAGTAGGAGTTTCTTAAAAAGCAAGTTAGTTCTTGCCATTGACTTGTAATTTAAAAGGAAGATTTCTAAGAAACTTGATTATTAGGTATAGAATTCAGCAATTGATAGTGCTTCTGATTTTCTCCCTTTGATCGCCTCAACAGTGATTGCCAGAGTAAAGATCTCAGCTGACATTGAATCAAGACTTATGGGAACAGCATGGTGTCCATTGCCTTGCCTTTCTGATGATGACTAGACTTAGCAGTATAATGGCTTCTTCTAATTTGTCTTTGTCTTCCCTTCTCCTCTGTCTTCTTCCCTCAGAATTATTTAAGTGCTTCTTAAATGTAGCTTCTTAGAGTCAGAAGAAAATGGGACTTGATGAACTGTGGGAGAGTAACCTACTCTTAGCCAGCAGATGCAGATCCTTCTGCTAAAAAAAAAACCGGGTAGCTAATTATTCTGATACTTAGAGGGTGCCTACAGACTTGTCCAAGTGCCAAGCTGTGAAATACTAGGCAACGAACAAGAGCAAAAATTGGAGCTTAATATTACATTAACATTGTCTGATTTTTAACTTTGTTAGAAATAACCATCATTTCTGTTTCTTGTAAAATGCTAGAGCCTTGCAAAGATTCAGACGAGGGCAGGGGTGGGGGTTCAATTGGTGTAACAACTGGTTAGCCGAGCATCTCACCCCTGGATGAAGGGGAAAGAAGTTGATTCAAAGAGCAAAAGAGCAAATGATTCAAAGAGCAAATACAATACTAATTGGTAAATTTTGAAAAAGTTGAGTGTTTATCTGGACTTATGCAGCAGGAAAAAACCAGTCGGTATGGATCAGCAGGAAAAAACCAGTCGGTACGGTAAACTGACAGTTCTGGTGATCGCTTCACTGCTGTACTAGTCTGTCCTATATTTCTTTTGTTTGAAGCCCAGCTGATAGGCACGGCAGAGCCTGCAGTGGAAGGTAAGCTTTAGAGCTGCTTTCAAACACAGCATGAGCTCACCGAACTGGTTGTTACACCGGTTGAATCCCACCACATTTGTTGTACGTGTTGATATGTGCATGGTTACCTACTCTCTGGTTTGTTTTTTTCTCTTCATAGTCAGTGGAGTCTTAATACTCTGTGGAGTCTTAATAAGTACTTCTTCTTATACATTTCGCTCTTTTGTGGTTTGTGTCCTCAGAATGGCTTATCTGTTACTTGTATTGACAACTCCCTGGCTTCAGTGAGTGATATTGCCTTTAATTGCCTGTATTCTGCCCGCAATTTACAGTTAGAACCTTTTCCCTTGCTCTCAAGATTTGCAGTCTAGTGGCTCTGGCTTTGGATAATGGACTGATGTGTTAACTACTTGTGCAATACTTTGGTGTGACTCCTGGACATCACCTTACCTTTCTCATTACATTCTATATAGTTTCCAGCCTAATTGCTTTCAACCTTGAATAGGACAGATGGTTTAGTTGAGTTGTAGCATCTACATTCATAGGTCAAATGAAATCCATTTAATTACAGTATTTCCCAGGACATCCATCTCAATAAAAACAGCTGTAGCTGGTATGGAAATCTTTTTCACAATTTGTTCAGTGAGAATTAACTTTTAATAAAAACAACCCCAAAACCTGCTGGAAAAAAAAGTTCGTGTTGTTCTATTTCTAAAATCATTTTCATCTCTTTATGCTTAATCCCAAAACAGCATTTTATATTTAAACATGAATAATATTTAATTCCAGTGGGGAGGGAAAGTACACCTGGATAATGCTAAGAAAATAATAATGCACTGTCTAGAGCCATTCTTTAATCCTTGCCAAGGTTTTTAAAGTCTAAGGTATTTGTAGACTAGTCCTCCAAACTAGATTGGTGGAACAAAAGACATTGAGAAAGAAATTGAGTTTGTTTTTGTTAAATCAAGAGAAATGGTCTTCTATTTGTATCAGAGGATGCAAAAGAGAAAATAGCAAGTTTAACCGTTATGCAAAGAGAGAATCTCAGCAACAGCAAACCTTCCACATAGCTATTAAAGTCTACGAGTCCTTCCCCTTCTTCTTTTGTATCTTGCCAGCCTACTATATTTGGGTTCCTTTATCTTGCTGGTCTAATTATAGTTTGATAGTTATATTTCTAGTAAGCTTTCATTTCCAATTTTCAAGCTGTTTCTTTTCTTGATGAATATTTGAGAGCAAGGTCTGTGGAGTTGGTTTCACCATCCCTTCATATTTCATAGACAGCTCATTTTGGATCAAATGCAATATTCCATTAGGACATATTGTTGTTGCTTCTGAACTAATTTAAATTCTTGCAGTGTTTCATGCAGTGTGTTTTTTCAATCTATTGATAAACTAATAGTGAGGTAAGATAGTTACAAGGATATGTTCTGTTAAAAAATAACTTCTAAATATAATGTATAAATTATGATCTGTGGCACAGTTCGAACTGGATTTGGCATTGTTTTCTGTCCACTTTGAATCTTTCCCTAGGACCTAGGATATAAAATGTGGATATGTTATGGTGTTTTATCTTTATTGTTATTACTTTATTGTGTATTTTATTTATTTCATGATAAACAGCTTAATGACATGGAAAAGTGAGATGTGTGTCGATATAAATTAAAATAATAATAGAGTAGCTTTTATTGAGTACATAGTTTGAGCTCAAATGGAATGCTTTTACATACAGGACAATAATATATTTGATTGTTGAATTTAGTTCATTATCAAATGTGTTTAAGAGAATTGAGAAAAAAGAAGCAAGACCACACTGTTTTTCAGTTTTCAGAAAGCTATTATCGCACCCAAATCCTTTTTATATGTACTGCTGCAAAACCAGATTCCTATAATTATACTTTTTTTCTTTCCTCAGTTGTAAGACTTTATATTTCCATTTTACCTATTTGTAAATATCTTTTTATTTTTTTTTTGCAAGTTGTCATTCTCTTCTAATGTCATTGTTAGGAATATGGGTCACCTAACAGCTATTTGGGTTAGAAATATATATAAACCAGGATAAACATTTTAAAACTGTATCTTTAAGAAAATGCAAAACTGTAATTAGGTGTGGTTTCTCAAACGGCCATAAGATGGAGCCAGAAACCTGGGTTGTTTAGTCTTAGTCTCAGAAGAGAGTGTGTCTGAGTGATTATCTCTGTTTCCTGAGTCTCAGTAATCTGAGTCTCAGAAGAGAGTGTAAGTGTATCTCTGTTTCCTTCTGTTGGAAAGTATTGTCGTTGCTCCATTTCTTCTAATTGACTGATCTTACTGGATTTAATGTAAGTCTGATACTGAACTGTTTTTGACACTGGAATTTGATATTTGGATTATCCCTGGATGAAAACTGACTGATTTTACCTCTGAATGACTTTGGATTGCTTATTTTGGACTTTGCTTCAACCTTTCTGGAAGTAAAAACCTACATTTACTGTACAGTGCATCTGTGTGCTCTGTGTGTATTATTCAAACACTCCTCTCAAATACGTCTCCCTGTATGCGCTCATTTTCCTAATGGGGAATTACCTCAGCAGTCATGCCTTCTACTTTTCTGTTATCTATCTATCTATCTATCTATCTATCTATCTATCTATCTATCTATCTATGATCATCATCCTCCCAATTGCTTCATTCTGGTAATTAGTAAATAAGTTGAATAGCACACAGCCAAAGACAAAATCTTATAATAGTCAATAATATTTTGTGAGTTGGTGTGGAATCATTTGTGAGTAATCTCTGGAAGTGGTCATTTAAGCAAGTAAAAACAACAACAATTATATTATACTTGTATTGTGTACAAATTATTATGTATAATAAAATCACCAATACGTTAGGATTTTGATAATGCAAATGTCCTGAAAGAATTCACTGAATGATCTGCAGCAGTTCAAGCTATAATGCATGTGTTGAATGTCACTAATCTCTTCAGCTAACAACTTTGTCAAAAAAGGAGATAAGAAATTATGGCCCAGCTGGTCAAGGCAAGATATGCCTCTAGAGCAGGGGTGTCAAACTCTTGGCCTGCAGGCCAGATGCATCAAGTGTTGGCCCCGCCGCTGCCTGGTTTAGCAAAGGAGGGGGAAGTCCCAATATGTCATGTGACGCTGCCGTGACAATGTGAGTTGACACCCCTGCTCCAGAAAATTCTTATTTCTTTAACAGATGTTCCAGCCAACAGCTCTCCAATGATCAGTAAGGTTCCACCCCCATGCCTCTCTGAAACTGTGTTTTCAGTCAGTTGTGTCAACTGACACAGTCCCAGTAAAACAAAGAAAGCGTAGGAGTAGGCACACTCTCACAGGGCAAGGTCTATCGTTCTAAGCCAAATCCACAAGGCAGAGTCCGGGTACAAGACAAGGCAGTCCTCAGGACAAGAAACAGTCCCTAGGCAAGAAGCAGTTCCAGTGAAGAAAAAGCTCAACAGAGTCCACAAGGGAAAGGATAGGTCCAAATAAAAGGTGAAAAGAAATCTTCCAAGCAAGGCAAGGCAAACAACAACAGGCATGAGTGTACCCCAAAGCAAACAATTGTACCTGTCATGGCTTCTCCTTAAGTTACTCCCCTCCAGGCGTTCCTTGCGCAGGGCGGTGGAGTAACCTCCTCCCAAGTAGCCCTGCAGCCCTTCTCTGGGCTTGCCTATGCCCTTGGATCGATTAGATAGCTGTTCCTCATCAGAGGAGATCGGCTGCCTATCAGCACCACTGCCAGTCAGCAGCCATTCTTCCTCTGTGTCTGTGCAGATAGACAGCTCTCACTTTGATTGACCACCTCCCCCAATGCCTAAGGGCCCAGGATTAACATTTAACTCAGTCCCTGTGGTACTTTCCCTTTCAGACAGTCCCAGTTCCAACTCTTCCTCCTCCTCCCCTTCCTCCTCCTCACTGGGCTCTGAGAGGCCCATAACATAAGGCTAGAATGGAATGGCATGTTTGTATCAAAACTATGTATAGACAACAAACTGGCAACTGAGTAAAGTCATCTGTGTCTTCTTCCCTAAAATGATGTCAGTTCATACTTTTTAAAGTTTGAAATCAAAAACTGAACATAACTTAAAATTTAAAACAGGATTTAATAAATACAAAATAAAGCACTACTAATGTGAATGTTAATCTACTCTTGCTAGGTATTCAAGGAGAGATTTAACCTGGAAATAAGGGGAAACTTTCTGACAGTGAGAACAATCAACCCATGGAACAGCTTGCCCTCAGAAGTTGTGGGAGTGCCATCACTTGAGACTTTCAAGAAGAGATTGGACTACTATTTGTCAGAAATGGTGTAGGGTCTGCTTGGGTGGGGGGGTTGGACTAGATGACCTACAAGGTCCCTTCCAATTCTGATTATCTGTTATCTGTATTCCAGAAAGTAATGTTCCTATTCATTAATAGTTCATTTTGTGTTTATATAGGTATAAGGGATACATGTCCAGCAGCATTTTTTTTTACTACCAGTTCTATAGCCATGGCTTGGTGGGTGTGACATGGCTTGGTGGGCATGGCAGGGGAAGGATACTGCAAAATCTCCATTCCCTCCCCACCCCCACTAACCTGTTTTCCTGCTCCGTTCTCCTGTGTTGCCCTGCACAGAGGAAAACCCAGCCAATCAGCTGGGATTTGGGAGGCAGAGAATAGATAGGGGCGGGGCCAGTCAGAGGTGGTATTTACTGGTTCTCCAAACTACTCAAAATTTCTGCTACCGGTTCTCCAGAACTGGTCAGAACCTGCTGAATGCCACCTCTGATGTAGTCTTATTTCTTATCTTAATTGCAGTGAAGCTGCACATGAGCTTTTTTTTTAGATAATTGAAATGCTGGGTAAAATAAAATATCTTTTCAAAATAAGTGAGTGAATACCATAAGAGAAATCATTAATTGAAGTGCTCAATCCAGTATCATCTAGTGTACAATGAAAGGAATTAGCAGTGTGTTATTTCCTTGCATAAAAGCTAACTTCCTTTCAGAAAGATTATTGCACACGTTGGCTTTTCTTTGTGAAATGAAGGAAATTTTCCATGCCTGAGTAGAATATAATTGATGGAGAATCGCCTAAGAAATATACAGGCCATGATGTAATGTGCCAGGTTTAATATTAACTACAACCAAAGGAGAAGAAAGAGGTGTGCTTAGAAATAGCTATGACAGAGTAACACATTAGGTTAGTTCATGTAATTAGTTTCATGAAGAAAAGTACAACTCGTAAGTACTTTGTAAGAAGCTCAGAAATCACGCCCAGTCGAGTTTATAGTACGTACAAAAGAAAATATGTACAAAACCTAGTGTGCTAGGAACAAAATATTTCAGAATATTCTGGAATGATCCTGTATTCTTTCAGACCATGCCATTTCAGCCATTCTGATTGTGTTCTGGCAGTTTTCTCAAATCATGAGATATGAAAGTAAGTAATTTTGAAAACTGTTCTGTTTGATGAGTCTGATTATGCAGCACACTTACTGTTGTGAATGCATAGGATGTTAATAAAGTTATCTGGAGCTTGGAGTTAAGTGCAGGGTTCTGGCCCTGCACTTCTGATTGGCTGTTAAATGGCAGGATTGGATTGGCCCGTTCAGGGGAATCTGATTGGCCATTAACAGAGCTTTCGTATTGGTTCAATGGAGCTAGCGCTCCTGAGTTCTTATTGGTTAAATAGTTATTGGGTGACCTATATAAAGAGGGTCTTAGCTGCCCTTGTTTTGAGCTGTCACTATGTAAATAAAAGAGTTGAAGTTCACCGTTTAACCGGCTCGTCTCCATTCATTATTGCCCATGCTTCAACTTGACACTTACTTCTATATCTGAAGATCTTCCCAAGTTCGTAGCAGGAGAGATGTTTCCCTCAAAGGCTACGTAAATATCTCCGTATCACCTCCTGCCTGGCTGTATCCCATTACATGACACTTTGCAGATTTCAGTATAGATCAAAGCAGAATCTCTACATATTTCCTGTATCTAGTTATTTGTCTGTGTCTAGTTATCTTGGTCTGTTATGAACTAATAAAAGCGCTTAAATAAAGTTTTAACAAACCTTAAAGAAAAAGTAGGGTTCTAATCCTGCTCTTCTGATTGGCCGATAATAGCGATATTGGATTGGTCCGTTCTGGGGAATATGATTGGCTGTTAACGAGCCACTCTCATTGGTTCAAGGGTTTAACACATGTTTCTCATTGGCTAATAGGTCAGCAGGCTGCCCTATAAAAGGGCTGCTGTTGCCCTGGGGTTTTGATCTGTTCAGAATGATTATTAAAGAGTTGAAGTTCACTGTTCACTGCCTTGCCTCCGTTCCTTGCGCCCATGCGCAGAACTTAACACTGGTGATGAGGGTGGGATGCGGAGACATCAGAGCTGACTGAACTTTACAGAGCACCAAACAGAGCACGTGGCTGAAGGCACATCGAAAACGGAAACCATGTCCGGCAGCGCCATACCACCCACTCCATTTGACCCGGCACAAGAAGACTGGGACTCGTACATAGACTGGTTCCAGATGTTTCTGGAGACCAACAACTTGAAGGATGCCACTATGGGGAAAAAGCGAGCAGTGTTCCTGACCCATTGCGGGCCTGCCATCTTTAAGATGGCCAAGGCACGAGCGAAACCGGCTGAGGTGAAAACCATGGACTGGGACGTCCTCGCGCCCCTTCTACGGGCCCACTATGCACCCGCCGTACCAACGCTTGTCCGAAGACATGAATTTTACCAGAGGGACCAGCGGAAAGGAGAGAGCGTTGCAGATTTCATCGCGGATCTCCAGAACCTGGGAGGCCTCTGTGGGTTTACAGACCTCGAAGAAGCTCTGAGAGACCGAATAATTCTGGGATTAGATGACCACACTACGCAGAGCAAGATCATGGCCAAAGGGGACATCAACCTTGCTGATGTCATCAAGGACACTACTGCAGCAGAAGCAACCAGGAAGTCGGCCACCCAAATGCGCCGCACTAATGCACTGCTCCGTCAACTTGCCAGTGATACCTCACCTCGCCTAGAGAGGCACACAACACCGACCCACCACAAGGACCTCGAATCGCCATCAGAAAGTGATGAGGAGGAGGTCAACTGGCTCCAGTCTGAACGTGACCAACGCCATCAGCGGAATCAAAGACTACCGCACCAATGCGCGGGTTGTGGAGCAAACCACCCACGATCAGACTGCAAATTCCTCGACGCGCGCTGCCATTTCTGTGGGAAAAGAGGCCACATCGGGAAGGTCTGTAGAAGCAAGCAAGGATCCAGCCCACTTCAGAGGGGAAACAACTACTGCCAGACCACAGAGAATCGCCCTGTGAGTCGGGAACAATTGAACCACCAATGGAACAACCACTCCTCCAGAAATAAAACACCGGCTATTTTATCGAGAAGAGAAGAGGCACACCAAACCATCATAATTGGTCACGCCTCATCGCTAGATGCAAAGAAGATCCGAGTGAAGGTCACCATCAAAAACCAGCCTTGCGTGATGGAAGTCGATTCAGGATCGTCCCTCTCGATGGTTTTCTGAAAGACTCTTAAACAATTAATCCCTGCCGTCCGGCGTCAAGACCTCAGAGCCCAAAGAATCATACTCAAAGATTATCAGGGGAACCGAATTCCGGTCGTTGGATCCAGCCAAGTCCAAGTATCATTCAAAAACAGTACTGCGTCATTACCACTGATCGTCGTCGACCGTGACTGGCCTAGCTTGTTAGGCCTTCAATGGTTCGCCCCACTCGGAATCAAGGTAGCCGGCATTCACCAAATCAGAAGCGACGACTGGGAGGAGGCCATCGTCCAGGAATTCCAGGACATTTTTGCAGACAACCTAGGTGAGTACAAGAGGACCCCGATATCATTTAACCTTAACCCTGAAGTAGCCCTCCATCTGCCTTAAGCCTCGTCAGGTACCTTTGATGAGGAGCTCGATAAATTAATAGCCCAGGGTGTTTTAGAACCAACTGACCACGCTCATTGGGAAACCCCAATTGTAACACCCATCAAACCGGATGGACCGTTAAGGATTTGTGGGGACTACCAGGCTACCCTGAATCACGCCCTCCAACAGAACGCTTACCCGGTACCGGTGGTACAACACCTTCTCTATTTCCTGGGGGGTGGAAAAGTCTTCGCTAAATTGGATTTAGCACAGGCGTACCAACAACTGCCTGTAGATAAAAAAACCACAGAGGCAAAGATGATCGTTACGCACCGAGGCACCTTTAAATGCAACCAACTCCAATTCGGAGTGAGGGTAGCCCCAGGGATTTTTCAAAGTCTGATGGAGAGACTCTTGCAAGGGATCAAGGGGGTCATGCCATACTTTGATGACGTTTTAATTGCTGCCCCAAATAGAGAAATACTAGAAAAACGTCTTAAAATGGTTCTCCAGAAATTTAAAGACTCTGGCCTTAAGGTTAAAAAAAAAATGTCAACTGTGTGCAGATAAAGTAGAGTTTCTGGGGTACCTAATCGATAAACAAGGCATTCACCCCACTAATAGCAAACTAAGGGCAATCAAAAACGCCCCAAGACCCAGAAATAGGACTGATCTCCAAGCTTTCCTGGGGCTCATTAACTTTTACAACATCTTCTTGCCCCAGAAAGCGACCGTAGCTGAGCCCCTACATAGACTTCTCGACAAAAAAGCAACCTGGGTCTGGGGACACCGAGAGGAGCACGCATTCCGACAAGTGAAAAACTTACTAACCTCAGATGCTGTTTTAATGCAGTATAACGAGACTCTGCCTTTAACAATTACATGTGACGCATCACTGTTTGGAGTGGGAGCCATTTTGAGTCATGTGTTACCAAATGGTAGTGAGGCCCCTATTGCCTATTTTTCAAGGATCCTATCAAAGGCTGAACGTAACTAAAGCCAGATCGACAAAGAGGCTCTTGCTGTTGTATCTGCTGAGAAACGGTTTCATGAATATGTGTATGGACGAGTTTTTACTATTGTTACCAACCACAAACCTTTGCTAGGGATTATAACGGGAGACAAGCCAACCCCCTCTATATTGTCACCTAGAATGACTCGCTGGTCAGAGTTTTTAGCTGCGTACAACTATAAATTACAACACCGCCTGGGAAAAGCCATTCCCCACGCTGATGCACTGAGCCGTGCCCCACTTTCGGAAANCCACTTCCGGAAACTGTCGACGACCCAGCTCCAACCCTTACAACACTCCAGATTGAAACGCTACATTCACCACCGCTAACAGCCAGAGATATTGCGATCAAAACAAAATGAGATCCTGTCTTGGCACGAGTTCTTAGCTGGGTCGAACGAGGATGGCCAATAGAACAAACCCCTGACGACTTCACCCCTTTCAGAAACCAGCAAACAGAACTTTTCTCGCAAAAAGGCTGCATCCTATGGGGGGATAGAGTCGTTGTCCCAGAGCGGTTACAATGAGCAGTATTGAAAACATTGCATGACGGTCACCCCGGCATCGTGCGTATGAAAGCGCTCGCACGAAGCTACGCGTGGTGGCCGGGCATCGACAAACAGATTGAAGCATGGGTAAAGACTTGTTTAAAGTGCAAAGAAGTCAGCAGTGCCTCACCTAGAGCAAATCCAATAGAATGGGAAACCCCCCAGGGGCCGTGGTCCCGCATCCACGTTGATTTTGCGGGACCTACTAAAGGACATACGTTCCTCCTAATAGTGGATGCCTATTCCAACTGGCTCGAGATCCACAAAATGAAGAATACTACAACCAAGTCTGTCATCCGAAAATTGAATAGACTATTCGCAACGCACGGGCTGCCAGACGTTCTGGTCTCCGACAACAGACCCCAGTTCACCGCCCTGGCTTTTGAACAATACTTAGCGGACCAGGGTATCCGCCATGCGCTAACTTCGCCAGCACACTCTGCGGCTAACGGCAGGGCCGAGCGCATGGTACAATTTGTTAAAAAAAACCCTCTACAAAATGGACTATGGGGACATTGAAGATAAAATAAACAGAATACTCCTTCTCCAACACATCACTCTGCACAGCGTCACCAACAAGACTTCAGCTGAACTATTGATGGGACGCAAACTCCGTTCCCACCTCGACCGGCTTCACCCGTCGTACGAGCCAAAGAAACCCTGTGGATCTAGCGGAAAATGCTGCGTGTTCAAGATAGATGACTTAGTTTTCGCCAGAAACCTTTCCAGCGAGCTGTTGTGGGTCGAGGCAACCATAATTCAAGCCACCGGACCGAGGTCGTACCGAGTGAAAACCTGCAATGGAAAAATATGGAAACGCCATATAGATCAGCTTCGCTCTAGGCTACAACCCAGTTTCCGCGACTCCGGTAACTCCCAAACTGAGGGGGGAGGGGATGTTGAAGAAACCGAATTCGAGATGGTGGAAAGCAGGAGCGAAAGAAGTCAGCAATCGGGCGTGACAAATGAAGAAGAATCAGGGAGGGGAGTGTCCTCGCCACAGAGGAATACCTCAACAGAAGCAAGCCCACAAAGATCGGAGGACAACAACGAGAACATTAGTGGCACCGAGTCGTCCAATGAGGATACGAAACCACCAGTACCTGATATGCCCAAAAACGTCCCGCCGAAACCGGATTACAGACAGGAACCGGTGGGACAGCGCAAATCTAATAGACAGTCAAAACAACCTTCATACCTCAGGGATTACGTCACCGCACCCCTTAAACGGAACCCGGGGGGAAGGGGTGTTATGAACTAATAAAACGCTTAAATAAAGTTTTATCAAACCTTTAGAAAAAGCAGGGTTCTAATCCTGCGCTTCTGATTGGCCAATAATAGCGATATCGGATTGGTCCATTCAGGAGAATCTGATTGGCTGTTAACGAGCCACTCTCATTGGTTCAAGGGGTTAACACTCCACGTTTCTCATTGGTTACTAGTTCAGCAGCCTGCCCTATAAAAGGGCTGCTTCTGCCCTAGGGTTTTGCTCTGTTCAGTATGTTTAATAAAGAGTTGAACTTCACTGTTCACTGCCTCGTCTCTGTTCCTTGCGCCCATGTGCAGAACTTAACAAATTGTCTCCTATTTTATTTCAAAGGTCTGTAATTTTTCAAATTCTAAAACCTGTTTTCCTTGATGACATCTACATTATAATTTATTTAAGGTGAAATTAAGTGGGAGGTTTTAAAAGCCCTATGTGATCCTACTGAATTGGTTTATATATTAGACATCTACAATAAGGATGTAATTCTAAATTGATCATAACAACCAGACATATATATTTTCATGCTGTCATGATGAGCTCTCCACATCAGCGAAAGGAGGACACTGACAGTGAGTAGCCAGCTCCAGCACCATCAGTATCAACCCTGAAGCAAACCTGGCGGAGGTCCACTTTGAGGCTTCAGGGTTGCCACAAGGAAGAAGAAGGGACAGGGAGGGGGAAAATTGATAGCTGGAGGTTAGTCGTCAAAACAAAAAAATTTCCTATGGGAACGAAGGATAGTCCAACAGGTGGCTGGGGAGAGGAGCAGGGGTGGGATTCGATTTTTTTAACAACCGGTTCTGTGGGCGTGGCTTGGTAGTCATGTGACTGGGTGGACATGGGTTGGTGGTCATGTTATTGGCTGGCATGGCCAATTCCATATCACTCACATCGGGGCACGCATCTCCTCACCTGGCCTCTCATGACTGTGGAGATGCTGCAAGAGTCGTAAGTGTGAAAAATGGTCATAAGTCACTTTTTTCAGTGCCACTGTAACTTTGAAGGGTCACTCCACAGAAGCAAAGTACCAGCAAAGGAGGGAAAAATAACTCCAGAGAAGTTCCTGAGACAGGAAGTCTAGTCCTGCCAAGAATGTAATAAGGGTTAACAGAGAGGCAGTTTCTGTAAGCAACACCAAAATGTTTCCTTCCTGCCTTCCTTACAGGATTAGGTCAGTAATTTGTTCAATGAACTGGTTCTCTGAACTGCTGAGAATGTTAACAACCGATCCTAGAGAATAGGTGTGAACTGTTAGAATCCCACCCCTGGAGAGGAGGAGTGGAGTAACCAAGCAACTGGCCAGCACCTTGGACAATTTGATTGATGACTTGGGGCAAGGGGGAACATTCATTTTTTAATTAGGTGAGAGTCAGTTTTCACCAGTTGTGCCAATATAATGCATTCAATAAATTGTTCTTTGAGGACTCTACCTACCTCGGAGTTCTGCTTTCTATAGGTGCATTACTTGGAACGATGACAATCCAATGGATTGCTGTCTGAACAGGCAAGGAGGTTGGACTGATTAGTAAATCAGAAGACACGGCTTCTGCCAATCTCTGAAGATGAGATTGAAGAATTAGTGCCCCTTCTCAAGGCAAAAGCCTGGCAGGCTGTAAAGAGAGTAGAGCAAAAATACTCTATGAATGGCGAAAGGCATTTCACCCCACTAAATGAGCTACACAGAGACTGCTTATATTAAAATGCAGCAGTAAACACAAGCTCTCCATTGATGGCAATCCCTCTATGTGCCTTGGCTTTTGAACTTGCAGCTCTAACTGTTGTGTATGTATATAAGTAATAAAGTGTGAGCTTGGAGTAAGTACAGGGTTCTGGCCCTGCACTTCTGATTGGCTGTTAAGTGGCCAGACCAGATTGGCCCGTTCCGGGGAATCCGATTGTCCCTTAACAGAGAGTTCCTATTGGTTATAAAAGCTAGCGTTCCTAGCTTGTTATTGGTTAAAACGTTACAAGGGTTGCCTTTATAAGACGGGGTTTACTGCTGTTTTTCAGTGAAGTCACGATGTAAATAAAGAGCTGAAGTTCACCGTTCAGAGGCTTGTCTCCATTCATTCTCACCTATGCTCAATACTTAACACTAACCTTGAACCTGGATCAACTGATGATTAAGTCATAGGTTTTGCCCTTCCAGTTCCACCTAACTACCCTCCTCTCCATGCTGCTTGGATTTGGAACTCTTATAACTCAAATGTGCTGAATTTTGTGGGGAATTTGTCTCTATACAGCAAGTACATGTGTTTGCAAGCCCCATTTAAGAAAGAGAAAAACAACAACCCCTGTGTGTGTTTATGTTTGTGCTTGTCCTGGGACAGGATAAATACTGTTTCAACTACTATTATAAAATAAGGGCTACCACTGGAAGGATAATTATGCATCAATTGAATTGGCATAAAAATGCCACCCATCTTTATGGGCTGCACATCTTCGAGTTAGACATGGAACATAGCCAAAATGTATTTATGAAATGTATCTGATGGCCAACACAATAATTTACCATATTAATGTAACATGAAAAACTGGAACGCATCTCACAGCTAATGTGGTAAACTAATTGTGATGTCCTAAATTTTGACCTTCTAGGTGGGGGGGGGGGTTAACAATATTTCTAACATAATGACCCCTAATGTGCCATTAGCTAATGTCTGTTTATACAAAGATGATGAGCCCTAAAGGAGGAAGTTAGGGAATCAAATTTTCTGACAAAGGCTGCATTTTATAGGAAATTGAAAGGACAAATATCAATTTGGGTGAGTCTTAAGCAAGTAAAAGGCAAGGATAGAACTAAAGTGAGTAGAGCTACAAGACTTTCTTTTTCATGGCCTTTTTTCTTCTAATAGTCTTTTTGTGTATTTTCTTCTCTTTATTGTACCACTGGTTCACATTATACTTTTATCTCTTCCTCCACGCAGGAAGCCAAATCAGATTTTGCTTGCCAAAGATTTGAATAGCTTGCTTGCTTGCTTGCTTACTTGCTTGCTTGTGAGTTTTGAAATTAGGCCATCAACCAAAAGGAGAAAAATTAGTGCCAATGATTTCAGAGACATAAAATTTGGGGGCCAAGAATGATCCAGAGGGAAAAGATTCCTCTTTCAAATGAAACTTGCAAGTGTAATTGGCTCCTGGGGCAATGCTTTGCTTTGCAGTCCAGTCAATCAATTAAATGAATGAAGAGCCCCCAGCCATGGTCTGAAAGAGAAACTTTCTCGACATGTCTTCTCAGTATGACTCCTCTGAGTAAAACTCAGCTAAGCCCACGTTATAACATGTTTACACAAACATAAATTTTGAATCTGGAGTATTAGGAGTGTTCATTAAATACAGCCAGCCATGCTTTGAGTATTTAGCCATAAAAATTTCTCTGCAACAGGAAGGCAGTCACAGTATCCTCACAAGAAATTATAGTGTTATTGTTAAATAAGGGAGAAGTAATTGCTACTACATTCCTGAGTGAAACTTTATCTGCTCCAAGGGGGGAAAAATAAGAACTATTCAAACATCTTCTGATGGCTGAGGCCTGCACTGCAGTGAACATGCAGTGAACAAATCTCTAAAGGAATAATTAATTCACTTTATGCTGACCTGAAGCATTACCCTTCCTGAGTTCTTTTCCACCTCCCCAAATTTAGAACTCTCCATAGAACTCCACACAGAGACTACATTATCAAAGACAAAGTTTTCAAGTTAAGGTAATAAGAAGCAATTGCTTCTTTCTGTAATAAAACCCAGAACTTGCAAAGAAATGCAACAACCTTTCATGTTAATCTTGATAAGTGTTCTCTCTACCTGTTCAAATCATTATAGGTAGTGAAACAGAAGAAAATCTCCAAATTGTTGTAGAAAGGTACTTTTCAAATGATTAAGGACTGAAAAGGCTGGGGCATGCATATGCTACTTAGAATTTACTAGACATGAAACTTTGAAGTTAGGGGAAAATGTTCTTTTTGATGTCCTATCTTATCAGGAAGAAGGGGAGGGCGAAACTGTTTATACTGATATGCTGAGAAACTATAAACTGCACGTGCAAAGGTTTGATGGAAATATGCTGTGGGTTTTCAGTAATTGAATTAAAAGAAGAAGAAAAATGTGGGATGGCATTTTGCACTTTTTCAATCCAACTCTTGTCCATCATAAACATTCTCCATGACACATTGACACAACTCCTTGGTCTTTCCTTGCTTTCAACTAAGAACAGGTGCTTCTTCTTGTACATGAACATTTTTCAGATGTGTATAGCTCAGTAATGAAGCATTCCTTAGCTTTTTGCAAAACTTCAGTGAGATCAAATACTCCATCTCCATCTGGGAGATGGAGATCAAGATGGAGATGGAAATGAGGATGTGGTATAGGGACAGGGATAGGGAGATGTAGATATATTTGAAACTAAGTGTGTAAAGGCAATCATATATGTATGATGCTACATATGTTAAAGGGAGAAAAAAAACAACAAGAGAAAAGCCTCCATTGACCAACATGATGGAAGCAAAAACAACAGAGCTAATTACAGATAGGATGCAGTTGGAAGGGCCTATCATGCATGCAAGGGCTAAATTGATTAATGATATATAAAGGCAGAGATCTCTGCAATGGTAGCTTAGTCTGATGATGTCAGCAGAGACTGACAAAAGATTAGTAAGTACAATACATGTAATTTTAAGTTCCAGAGATTGCAGGATATCTGTTTCTTCTTTTACAAGTATATATGGAACTAGGATTTTTAGAATAGTTTATGTGCGTGTGCGTGTGCATGTGACACATATACATATACATGCAGTGCATATAATATTTAAGGCTAAGATATGATGCTAGCACATAATAAGCAATACAAATCTATGAGAATTAGTCCATACAAAAGGCAGGAGGAAAAAACATTGCCTTTCCATAATAAGAAACCCCAAAAGAGTATCATTTACAAGAAGCAGAATTCAAACATGCTACATATGTTAAAGGGCAACACTTTTTTTTTTTTAACATAGACAGCACTTAACTTGGAAATGGGGAACAAAACAGAAAGCTAAGGGCCCCCTTGTTCATTGACTGCATTCCTTCCTGAAGCCATTATTTTCCCAGAAGAAGAGATTCAGACCAGTTCAAACAGTGGCTACTCATTCGGCAGTGGTGGGATTCAATATTTTTTTACTACCAGTTCTGTGGTCGTGACTTGGTGGGCATGGGAGGGAAGGATACTGTAAAATCTCCAGTCAGATGTGGTATTTGCTGGTTCTCCGAACTACTCAAAATTTCTGCTACCGGTTCTTCAGAACTGGTCAGAACCTGCTGAATACCACCTCTGTTGTTTGGATTCTGGATCAAACTACTCTGGTGAAGACAGCTGGCTGTTCCAAGTGATGAAACTCAACTCAGTAGGACTGCTTCAGGAACTCAGAAAAATTCAGTTTCTGATTTTTGTGGCACTACTGTATGATCACTCTTAAAAACTAAGTCCCTGTAAGCACTTTACTCTTCTCTCTAATTCCAATAAGATCTCACTTTAGAATATTATTCTTTTCTGAAGCCATCTATTAAAAATAATGTATTACAGGAGCTACAAAGTACTATATTCATAACCTCCTTGAAGGCTAAATTTAGAATCAATAATAGACAAATAAAGGTTCATAAAACTTACTATTTTGATTTCTCAGCATCAATCATTCCTCCTGTATTAGTTGGGTTCTGGACAAAGTGTCATTTATTACTCATTCCCTCCCTGGTCTATAAGTAACATGAAGCTGTTATTTTTGCAACAACTCCTGAATCATAGGAGACACACTATATATTAGTTTTTTTAAAATGACTGTAGAAAATTAGCACCCACCCCTTTTCTAGAAGAATGGAACATTTTGAAAAATATTAAAAAGGTAGAATTTTTATATTTCCCTAAAGAGAGAAATATACTCTTGGAGACAGAAAGCATCCCTCACCATTCTTAATAGCCCTCAGCAGATGTCAGCACTTAAGAGATAAAGAGATAAATAGCTCTATTCATAATCAAATATACTTGCCCAAGATCCAGCACAGAAAAAGCCATTAAGCCACAATAGGAATTGCCCAACACCCTTCAGAACACAAGCCTCTTCATTGCATCATCTCAGCAGCTCAAACTTTAACCAAACCTGAAAGCTCAGACAACCTCAGCTAGAAGCAGAACAGATGACCAAACAGAATGAAGAATTGGCAAATGGACTGGCTCTTTATGATTCCTCTCTACACAAGGAAAGACTTGAGATTGCACACAAGTGTTCCCAGACAGTTGATTCTTACGAGAAGACATAAGACAGTGGTCTCTGGTGGATTTAGAGTTCTGGGAGATGAGGCATTACCATCATTGCTCTAACCTCATGGTTGGTATCTTGTTAAAAGATACTTCCTTTCTTAATCAGTTTTGGAAATTGCTTGTTAACTGCTTTTCAGGAACCTGTATAACAGCAGGGAGTTCCCTTCAATCCTTAGTGAAAGAAGTTTTAAATATAAATGTGAAGGCTTAGGGGAAAAAAATCATTTGTTGAAATAAATAGGAAAAGGGTGATTAGAATGCTGATTTTGGAAAGTTAACAATGGATCAGATGGATTTTATTTAAGATCTTGAAATTAATAAGAATCCTTCTTGTGGGAAAATGTGGTTGTTTTGAATTATTTAAAAAATATAATAGGGTGGAATAGCAATAGCATTTAAGACTTATATATCGCTTCATAGTGCTTTACAGCTCTCTCTAAGAGGTTTACAGAGGTTTATTGCCCCCAACAATCTGGGTTCTCATTTTGCCCACCTTGGAATGATGGAAGGATGAGCCAACCTTGAACCTGGTGAGATTTGAACTGCCAAATTGCAGGCAGCCGGCAGTCAGTAGAAGTAGCCTGCAGTACTGTACCCTAACCACTCTGCCACCATGGGTCGTAATTTGGTATGTTGGATACTAGAAGGAACGAGAAGGAACAAAAAATTGCAATTAAGTATACTAAATTTGCTAATATGGATTGAAACAAAACATTTTAATATTGAATATACTGAAGGATATTTTTGAACAGTAGGACCCAGAATTTAATTTTAAGAATGACTGCCTATGTTTAAAATATAACACGGAAGAAGAACATGCTTTACTGGAAAAGACTGGTTTTATTTTAAAATGTGGGAAAGAGATACTACCTATTATAATACCCATTATTTTAAAATGAGGGAAAGATACTACCTAGGATATAAAAATGAACTGGTTGATGTCTTAATAATTAAAAGGAATATAAAAATAACAAACCGAGAAAGTGACCTTGATAATCTTCCTGTATTGGATTTATGAAACAGGCTTGTTAAAGCTTTGGAGAATTTTATAAGGGACAAATGAAAAGAAATAAAATTCCACATCATTATTTGAAGGAACTAAAAATCAAGGCTGTTAAAAGTAAAAGGAAGAAATATAAAGTTAGACTATTTGACCACAAGTGAAATCAATATATTATTATCTATGGTCACCCTTAATGGATTTTTTTACTGATCAGGACTGAAATGACAAGGGTTTAGGATTTGTTTATAGATAAGAGAAGGGATATGAGAAAGAAGAAATTATTTATTTTATATTAAGAGAAGAGAACTTCCTAAAATTGTTTATAATTGTGATTAAATGAGATGCTGCAACAAAATATGATTCATTGATTCAACTATATATAAAAATATAACTATATTCTTTTTTATTTTTGTTTTCTATTTTTTCTGCATTTTATTTTTTATTTTTTTTTAATTTGTGTTAATTTTTATGTTTCTAATTGTAATCTTTTTTTTTAAGAAGCATTACTGTTCCTAAGCCTGAAGCAATAGTGTCAACAGAAAAGGTAGCCATTTTAATAATGTCATCATGTCTCAGAATTGGTATATTAAGTTAAAATATTGTTTTTTAAATTTTGTATCCGCCTCCTGGTTTCTAGCCAACACCTCAACGATGACATCAAACTGGCTCTTACTCTTTGTTTTACTCTTTTATCATTCTTTTTTTAAAAATTTTTTGCTCCAATCAATATATTTTCACATAACTCTCATGATGTCCTTAAGAAGCTAGTATAGAGATGTCCAAGAAAGTCTAGAAGCAAATGAATTACTGAATGGCAATCTTTCAGATCTATATCTGTCAAAATGTGTATTAAATATAGACAGCTTTGAACTATTTTCACTCAAAGATATCTGCCAAAATCCAATGCTAGCATCCAGCTTTCCATAATGCAGTACTTTCATCTACGAAAGATATATAAAAAAATTCTCCCCAATAGCCTTGGATTTTAACAGTTCCTAATATGTCCTCATTTTTCCACTATTATTATAAGTTTGTTTATTTGTCTGTTTCTTATACAGGTAGTCCTTGACTTACAACCACAATTGAGGCCAAAATTTCTGTTTCTAAGCAGGACAGTTGTGAAGTCACAGTTTGCTCCATTTCAAGACCTTTCTTCAGAGGAGGTATTTAGCAGGTTCTGACCAGTTCTGGAGAACTGGTAGTGGAAATTTTGAGTAGTTCAGAGAACCGGCAAATACCACCTCTGACTGGAGATTTTACAGTATCCTTCCCCTGCCATGCCCACTAAGCCACACCCACAGAACTGGTAGTAAAAAAAATTGAATCCCATCATTGCCTTTCTTACCACAACGGTTAAGTGAATTACTGCAGTTGTTAAGTTAGTAACATGGTTGTAAAATGAATCTGGCTTCCCCATTGACTTTGCTCGTCAGAAGGTCACAAAAAGAGATCACACGACCAGGATACTGTAACCGTCATAAATATATCTCTGTTCACAAGTGTCTGAATTCGTTCACGTGACTACGAGGATGTGGCAACAGATATAAATGTTAAAAATAGCCATAAGTCACTTTTTTCTGTGCTGTGGTAACTTCAAATGATCACTAAATGAAAGATTATAAGTCAAGGACTACTTCAGAGGTGGTATTCAGCAGGTTCTGACCAGTTCTGGAGAACCGGTAGCGGAAATTTTGAGTAGTTGAGAGAACCGGCAAGTACCACCTCTGACTGGCCCCGCCCTCATCTATTCTCTGCCTCCTGAGTCCCAGCTGATTGGCTGGGTCTTCTTTTGTTGCCCTGCACAGGAGAACAGAGCTGGAAAGGAGGTTAGTGAGGTGTGGAGGGAATGGGATTTTGGAGTAATCTACCTCCAAGAGTGGGGAGGGAATGGAGATTTTTAAAATATCCTTCCCCTGAAGTGGGGAGGAAATGGGATTTTGCAGTAACCTCCCCCTGCCATGCCCACCGAGCCACGCCATGCCCAAGCCACGCCCACAGAACCGGTAGTAAAAAATTTTGAACCCCACCACTGGACTATTTGTATTGGTTTGTATGCCTTAGAACAGGGGTGTCAAACTGGTGGCTAGTGGGCCAGATATGTCATGCAGAGGCCACACCCACCCCAGCTCCGCAAAGGGGAAAAACATCACAATACGTCCACGAGCTTGACACAAGTGCCTTAGAATTATGCCATTCATTTGGCTCTACAATTTTTATTATCACATCCAACTGTTCTATTTGGGTTGCCTTTATATTTAAGCTCTCACATGAAGGGGAATCTTCATAGGCATACCAATCACTGGGCAGAAATGTGGGTTTTACTTAATTTAATTTGTTGTTATTCTCATTTACCATTTTTTTCTCATTTACCGTGGTGGCGCAGGAGTTAGAAAGTAGTATTGCAGGCTAATTCTGCTGACTGCTAGGAGTTCGATTCCTTCGATCTTGATCAGCTCAAGGTTGACTCAGCCTTTCATTTGAAGCGCTCAGAGGTTTATCTGTGTCCTCAGGGTCACCTGAGTAGGAATGGATTTCCAGAGAAAAATTGCAGACAACAGGAACCAGGAGCACTACTTGGGTGACGCTGAGGACACAAATAAACCTCCAAGTGCTTCAACGACCCTCCAAAAAAGGATGCCAATGACCAACTGTCTGCAAGGAATATCAATCCTTCCATTCCTCACTGTCCAGTCAGAGCTGAAGAAGCTTCTTGGATGGGAAGTGAAATGTCTTCAAAGAAAAAAACAAGGAAGTCCGGTTGTCTCCTGAAAAAGCACTTTTGTGACAGTCGTGACCTGGATGACTGAGAATCTCTAATTCTGTTCAGCATTTTCCTCCAGCTTCATGCAAAGGGAATCACATGATTTGTTAAGTACAACTGTATATCCATTTAAGGATAGCCTAACCAAGGTTACATTTTGCCATTTCTTCTGCTAGAAACTCATGAGATTGTGTCAAATGCTTTGCTGAAACCAATGTACACTATATTCTTCGCTTTCCTCTAGCTAAAGAAATGACTCTGTCAGAAAAAGGAGATCAAGCTAGTTTGACATAATTTATTCTTGATAAATCCTGCTGACCAATGTATTATTTCTGAGAACTTTGACTTGTTTTCCCAGTATCAGAAAAAAGAGGAAAGGCTCGGGGATGTCAAATTGGAGAGGAAAATCTAAAATCATGTTACTGAGATGGATCAGCCAATGAAGTTCATTTCTCACAGGAGGGCTGTAAGCCATTCACCACTTCTCTACCTGACCTACCTCACAGAATGAACATGGAGAGCTCCTTTGCTCCTGGAGGAAAAGCAGAATATATATTTAATTTAATACTGTTTAAAAAGAAGTCAGATTACAAAAAAAAAAAAATGCTGGTCAGAAGAAGCACGTATAAACAGCCAACTGTGACTGAAAGGCACCAGACAGTAGAAGCAAAATATAACGACTTGAAACATTTCTTATAGAATGCAAGAAATTCTAACAATAGTTCCTACTTCTTACATTTAAAATCCCAAACTTGTAAAAGACATATGATGATCATCATGTGTCAGATGATGGTCAGTGCAAAGAAATTGTATAGCAAATATGCTTGCCATAGTTCAGAATAAGTACCGCTGAATAAAATGGTACTCAATCTCATGTACAGGTAACTAAGATTAGCAACTTCAAGCATATACAGCACATGTCTGCTTACAGAGGGGAAAACAAAATATAGTTTCAGGATCTTCCTTCTAATTCTTGTTCACCCCTAAATTTCTCAGATGTCCTGCACCTCATTTTCTCTTAAATAAACAAACAACAGCACAATACTTTCACAGACGGTATTTATTCAAATCAAAACAAAAATATTTAATATGATCTGTTGTATATAGACATTTGCCTACTCGTAATACTACGTTCCGATTGGACAATCACTACTGCCTAGCGATTGGTGGTTAACAACAGTTTATGATTGGCTGCCCAAATGGTGGGAGGTTTAAGATAATGCCATTGGTTGTGAACCGCGAGCAGCCACTATTAAAGAGGCTGCCGCAGCTCGAGTTTAGTTGAAGTGACTGACAGTTAAATAAAGAGCTGAACTCAACTCTGATCTTGAGTCTATCTTGTTCTGGCGAAAGAACATGATCTTTGACCAGCTTTTACTATAAAAAAGAGAAATAGTTTGATTATTGTTTGTTATTGAGAAAGGGAAAAAACAATAGGACAATAAAAGAACATATCTAATTAAGATATGCACAGTTGTGTAGTTTGATGAAGCTATTTGGCCACCTGATAGGTGAATGTGTCGTTAGTATCCCTTAAAAAATTGTAAACATGAAATTTATCTGAGTGGCCTTCATATTTGGAAATGATTAGGGTGACCAGAACACATCTTGGGGCATAATTTTATTTGTTTCATCTGTTTCATCTTTTCACTCTACTATTTATTATTTTTGCTCCTCTGTGGCCACGTATCAATAAACATTGTTAAGCATGAATATCACATACCAAGCAATGAGAAATTTCACCTCTGCTCAGTTTTCTTGAAAGAAGGTCACATCGTCTGATAGTATTTTTCTGATAGAAGGTTTATTTTAGTATATATGCAGGCTGAGGATGTTCAACATTACCTCTTCTTTTCTATAACTTCTCTGAAAATCCAGAGGGCCGTGGCATTTCCTGAACATAAAACAAGCTTCTGCCTTCTTTGTAGGCCAATTCCAAAACTTAGTGATTTCCTGTTCTACACAGAGGCTGCATTCAACCCCTCCCTTAGTCTAGCAGTAGAAAAGGAAGATGAGTAATCTCTTCACAATCATGACTATCAAGTGCCTTTTTGTTAGGTCTAAAGAAACATTTTCTCACAGCACCCATGCTATTTGATGTGCTCCCAGAAATCTTAGATTCTGAGAATTATAGAACAACAATGATCACTGTGAGTATAAGTCAACTACCAGCAACATAGAGTGCTATATTTGCTTATTTAGGACAACACATTATGAATTTTAGCTGTGGAGTCTAGTTCCTAAAAACATGCCACAAGTGATGTACAGGACAGTAAGAAATGTTGTTGTCTCATAATATTATGATTTAATGGGAACCCCTTTCAACTCTATGTCAGGGATTATTTGTTGGCACTAAAAATGCAGATCTGCACACAGTGATAATATGGCCAGAAATTGATATTAGATATGTATCTGATTTTGGTTTTCAAAATCTGGGATTCAAATCAACATTTTAGAGAGCTTGCTTGTTGGATTAGTAGTAATAATTATTTATTTTTGTATATAGTCTTAGAATATACGGTATATAATGGAGGGCATCCTGTATAAACCCAAGTCGAATTTCATGCTTAATGGAAGAATCTTTTAAACCAGTGTTTTCAAACTTGCCAATTTCATGCTGGCTGCAGAATTCTGGGATTTGAAGTCCACACATATTAAAGTTGCTAAATTTGAACAATCCACTATGTACATGGGATACAACCTAGTTCAACTTGAGCACTTTTAAATACCCATTCATTGATAAAAAAAAAGCCTTAAAATACAGGTGAAACTCAAAAAATTAGAATATCGTACAAAAGTTCATTTATTTCAGTAATGCAACTTAAAAGGTGAACCTAATATATGAGATAGACTCATTACATGCAAAGCAAGATAGTTCAAGCTGTGATGTGTCATAATTGAGATTATTATGGTTTACAGCTCATGAAAACCCCAAATCCATAATCTCAGAAAATTAGAATATTGTGAAAAGGTTCAATATTCTAGGCTTAAAGTGTCCCACTCTAATCAGCTAATTAAGCCATAACACCTGCAAAGGGTTCCTGAGCCTTCAAATGGTTTCTCAGTCTGGTTCAGTAGGAATCACAATCATGGAAAAGACTGCTGACCTGACAGTTGTGCAGAAAACCATCATTGACACTCTCCATAAGGAGGGAAAGCCTCAAAAGGTAATTGCAAACAAAGTTGGATGTTCCCAAAGTGCTGTATCAAAGCACATTAATAGAAAGTTATGTGGAAGGGAAAAGTGTGGAAGAAAAAGGTGCACAAGCAGCAGGGATGACCGCAGCCTGGAGATGATTGTCAGGAAAAGGCGATTCAAAAGTGTTGGGGACTTTTACGAGGAGTGGACTGAGGCTGGAGTCAGTGCATCAAGAGCCACCACACAGAGACACACATGGGCATCAAATGTTGTATTCCTCTTGTCAAGCTGCTCCTGAACAACGGCAAAAGCATCTTACCTGGTGCTATGTCCTAACGCGCATACTCGAAATCCCCGCGTGTTGATTGGCCAAAACGCGGGGATTTCGGATTAGCCAAG
>BHEV01034962.1:0-15411 GCA_004319985.1 Emydocephalus ijimae | reverse complement strand
CTTTTCCCAAAACAGCCACAAGTATTTTCAATCAAAGATAGTTCAAAAAAAAGTTCCAAAAATTGATACTTTTCTTCCTTCCTCTCTCNAATCCATACTTCTAATAAGGGTTTTCCAATTTCTTAAGTTTTTCAATGTCCAAAAACCCTTTTGTCTCTTAACTTCAACTTTCAAAATAATTTACCTTCAATGCCCAGAGATATTTCAAATCTGCTGCTTCCATGGGGTGGGAGAGTGAAGAAAAGAAAAAAGTTCCCTTTAACAGCTTCTCCGCCGCTTTCGATCTTCTTAGGGATACAATGCATCCTCCGGCAATTCAGACAGCTCAGTTGAATTTCAAGGATGTGGATAGACCCGGCTCAGGCAGCACCATCACTTCTCTTGCTTCCTCCAGCACAATCTTACCCGGTTGCAGACTTCTTCGTGGCGGCCATTGCTGACCGCCGCTCCACCGCCTTGGGAAAAAGGGGTTTTCCAGGACGAGGAGGGGGTCTGCGACACCCCCAACCCCCTGTCCAGCTCCCCTCTCTCTTCGGCTATCCCTACAGGGCAGCCATATCCCCTGACCCATTTGGATCAGGGGTACCTCGGCGGCTAGCACAGCAGGAATCGCGAGCTGTCGCGAATTCCTGCTGCCCCGAAGCCACGCAGAAACCGGAAGCCGGCAGTTTTTTTGTTTTTATCGAGGGGCTTTTCCTTCCCTCTTTCGCATTGGTTCCAGTGGCCATTTTGAGTGCACCTGGTGGCCGGCCGCCATTTTGTTTGTTTGTTTCTTTTTTGCTGCGAAGTTCCGGGAGGCTGATAGCAGGACCGGCTGGCCTGTTTGGAGTTTTCCTTTATTGTTGGAGGGATACTGTGGCTCTGTGCCCTGTTGTTCCTTTAAAAATCTGTTGGCTGGTTACCACGGCTCACTCAGAGGTGAAGGAGAGGCACCTATTTCTCATGTTGTTTGGGAGGCTGTCTCAGGAGGCCAATTTCTGTATATATATTTTCTTCTAATTTTTTCATTGTTGATGTATTTTTCTGGCCTCAGCGTTCATTCGATCCATTGGCTTTTTGCATATTTTTTCGTTTTTATTACTCTGCAGTTCTGTTAGCTCCTTTTTGACCTTTTTTTGTTTAAAAAATAAAAAATAATAAAATAAAATAAAATAAAATAAAATAACACAGATAATTCCAAAGGAAAAAAAATTTATCAAAAGGGAGACGCGGCCCAGCGTTAAGGTATCCGGCCCACTTTAGGCCGAAAGCCTAGGCATGCCAACCGCCCTTATAGGCTATATTGTTTTATACAGGCCTTATCATGGCAGATGACAATCCCAGAGGTCTTTCTTTGAAGGCTAAGTCAAAGACGCACCATCTGCGCAAGCGGACCGAGGAAACATCCAAAGCCTCTCAAAGGGATGCCCTAAGGCGGCACAAGGCTTTGGAAAGGGAGTTTGACAAACGCTCTTGGGACTCTCAGTCGGTACCAGCTCCTTCCACCCCCTCTACTTCTACTCACCCTCTTCCTTTGCCAGAACAAACTTCTCTCTCTAGGCGCAGTTCTCCTGCATGGAGCCTTCCAGCAACCCGGCCGGAAGCGACATTCACACCGACCGCTGCAGGTTTACGCCCAGAGGGTCTACCTACAGACATCATCCCAGACAGCGTCAGAGAATGGATGCAGCTGGCCATCCACCAAGGGATTGCCGAAGGTATCCAACAGTTCTCCAGACCAGGTTTTCAAGCAAGGGCACCTGAAGCGGAATCCGTCTCCGGAAGATACCTCTCCAGGCCGGAACCTCTCCAGGGTCAGGTACCGTCCCCAAGGGAGTTCCCCTATCCAGAAGGGGAGGAAGAGGAGGAGGAAGAAGAGGTGGGCTTTGAACCTTTCAGGGACGAGGAAGGGTTAGAGAGAGAGTCTCTTCACTACTCTGAAGCCCCTTTCGAGTTAGATCCAATGGAAGGAGAGATGTCCGAGGACAAGGGCTTATCTCCTGACCAGCCCACCTTTGTAGGCCTGTTCAAGCCTCACATGTTCAAGTCTTTGCTATTTAAAGCGAAGAATATATCGGGGCTGACTTCTCAGCCGCATTCTGACCCCTTCCCAGCAGCCTCTGGGGTTCCAGAGGATTCTATTTTCAGGCAGCCAGTCATTGAGGCTGAGGTCATTCCTACACCTCCAATTTTCTCAGACTTAGCTCCTTCCAGACACCTCCAGTTTTCTCAGACTTGGCTCCTTCCAGCCAAGACAAGAGGTTTTTTAACCTCGACCCGGAATTCGCTGCCACGCTAGATACACCCGAGGTGGATGACCCCATAGTACGCCTCGCATCTTCCTCTAACCCCACTGATGCTCTGGAAGTGCTGAAGCCAGAGGACAAGTGGGCCAAGATGGTGCTGCGACAAGCGCACCAAGCTGATGCCTGGGCAGTTCGCTCGGCCACGGCGGCATCATTTTTCACCCGATCATTCATCAGATGGCTTCGACAGTTGAAGCAGCATGTCCCCCCATCTAACACTAGGGTCCATCAGGACATTGCCAAGTTAACGGCAGCAGCGGAATTTGCGGCCGATGCCACTTTTCATTCTGTAAAATTTTCCTCTCGGGCCATCTCCTCGCATGTGACAGCCCACCCCTTACTGTGGCTTAAACATTTTGCAGGCCGACATTAAAAATAAAACTAAGTTGACCTCCGCCCCCATATCGGGGGGAAAATTATTTGGCCCGGCCCTGGAACCATTGTTGATGGAGAGTTGAAATAAAAAGAAGTTCCTCCCATCTCTTTTTCGTAGGCAAGAGTCCAGATCCCCCCAGCCCTTTCGTAGGGGATTCTTTCGGACCTCCTTCCAGACACCCTTTACCCCCAGATGTCAGAGGTCTCTGCCATTTCAGCCGGTCTATCAGGACCGGGTAAATTCGGGGGACAGGAATAGGAGGGGGAAGGCTGCAGGAGACCCTTCCGGGGAGCAGGGAGCAAGGCTTCTCGGCGCCTCAGGTGGGTCTACGGTCGCTTACCCTGTTGGTGGTCGGCTAAAATATTTTGCCGACCAATGGGCATCATCCACTTCTGATGCCTGGGTCAGGGACACTGTAAGATTTGGTCTCTCCCTTCAATTTTGTTCTCCTCCTCCAGATCACTTCATGGTTTCTCCTTTATCCAGACACCCCTCCAAACGTACACTAGTAGAAGCTGCTATCAAACACCTCTCTGACATCAGACTATACAGCCAGTGCCGTCCTCACAGCGAGGACAAGGTTTCTACTCCCTCCTCTTTCTAGTCCCTAAACACTCTGGAGGTTGGAGACCCATTCTAATCTAAAGAGACTCAACTGTTTCCTTGTCCACCGGAAATTCAAAATGCATACACTTCAGTCAATCTTGCAGGGCACCAGGAAAGGAGACTGGCTCACCTCCATTGACCTTTCAGAGGCTTACCTTCACATTCCCATTCATCCTTCCTGTTTTAGATACCTGAGGTTTTGCTACAATGGCCAGCATTTTCAGTACGTGGCCCTTCCATTTGGCCTAGCCTCTGCTCCGAGGACCTTTACTAAGGTGCTGGCAGCTCTGGCGGCACACCTCAGACATTTCCCCATCCATATCCACTGCTATTTGGATGATATCCTCATCCTCTCTCCCACCCAGAACCAATCCAAGGAAGACACAAAGGCTACACTCTTGGTGCTGCAGGCCCATGGTCTGCTCGTCAACTGGGAAAAGAGTCAGCTTACCCCCTCCCACCTGAATAGCTCTTTTAGGAGCAGTAATTGACTCGGTTGAAGAGAAGGTCTTCCTTTCCTCCCGAAAGGTTTGGCAGCATCCAGAAATCGATCAAGGTCATTAGACAGGCAAGGAAAGCTTCTTTATTGGATTTATCCAAGTTACTTGGCAAATTGATATCATGCATATCCATTGTTCCCTGGGCTCGTTTACATTCCAGATCACTGCAGTGGTTCCTGCTACCTTATCAACGCTCCAGAAGGAGCAATTCAAACGCCGTGGTGAAGGTTCCTCCAAAGGTCCTCGCTTCCCTTCTCTGGTGGACCAGGCCCACCACCAACAAGGGACATCTTTTCAAGGAGCCCCAAAGGATCACTCTCACAACAGACGCCAGCTTATCTGGGTGGGGGGCCCACACTCAGTCACTTTCAGCATCAATTGGCTGGAGCTCCACGCAGTGTACCTGGCATTACGATCCTTCCTACCCCAGGTGCGAGGGCGGCACGTCCTGATCCTGACAGACAACACCACGACCAAGGCTCACATCAACCGTCAAGGGGGCACTCATTCCATCCGACTCATGAGGGAGGCCAAGCGGCTCTGTCATTGGGCAGAGGCCAACCTCTTATCTATAACGGCAGAACACATCTCGGGGGTCTCAAACGTCCAGGCAGACTGGTTGAGCAAGGCCACCTTGGACCAGGCGGAATGGCGCCTGCACCCCTCCCTGTTCAGGGAGGCCTCAGTGATATCCGGTCTGCCACTGCTGGACTTATTTGCGTCTCTGCACAATGCTCAGACACCGAGATACTTCTCTTGATACCCCACCAAGGAGGCAGAGAACCACGACGCCCTACGTTGCCCCTGGCCCTTAGGGCTCCCATACTCATTCCCTCCCCTTCCATTGATTCCCAAGGTGATCCGGAAGGTGATCCTCGAGAGGGCGGAAGTTCTCCTGGTGGCTCCATATTGGCCCAGGAGACCGTGGTTTGCGGACCTGCGCAATCTGTCAGTGGCCCTCCTTGGAGGATTCCGTCAGCCAAGATCTCGCTGTCCCAGGGACCTCTTCAGCACCCAGATCCACAGTGGCTTCAGTTAGCCGTTTGGAGGTTGAGCGGGAACGTCTAAGAAATGAAGGCCTGTCTATGCAGGTCATCAACACCATGCTGGCGGCGAGGCGGCCTTCGACCACTCGCATATACCATGCGACCTGGAACCTTTTTTGTAAATGGTGCCACAAGTCATTTATCAATCCGCTCTCTCCATCCATTGCACAAATGTTGGCTCTCCTTCAAGACGGGCTGGACAGGGGTCTCTCCCCCAACACCTTAAGAAGGCAAGTGGTGGCCTTAGCAACTGTTGTCACTGGTAGCTCTTCTGGCTCGCTTTCACACCACTCTCGCATTCGTTCAATTCTCAGAGGTGCCACTAATTTACACCCGCCAGTGGTTCATAGATACCCAACTTGGGATCTTAATAAGGTCCTTATGGCATTGACTAGACCTCCCTTTGAGCCTCTCAGGGAGGCGTCACTTCAGTTTCTCACGTTCAAAGTGGTATTTCTGATAGCAATCACATCTGCTAGACGGATATCTGAGATAGCAGCTCTGTCCGTTAGAAAGGATCTATGTGTCTTCCATGCTAACCGTGTGGTTCTGAGACCAGACCCAGCATTTTTGCCTAAGATCAACTCGGCCTTTCACAGGTCCCAAGAATTGGTTCTTCCCAATTTTTGTCCCAGACCTTCTCGGGAAAGGGAAAGACAGTGGCATTCTCTCGATGTCCGAAGGGCACTTCGTATTTACATCCATTGCACTTAGGCGATCAGGAAGTCAGAGTAGAGTCATTGTTCTTGTCTTTCCAACCAAAGACGATGGGCTGTAAAGTATCTCCGTCCATGGTGGGGCATTGGATCAGAGCTACCATAGCCAAGGCCTACTTATCCCAGGCCCTTCCTGTTCCTAAAGAGATAACCGCTCACTCCACAAGGAGTGCAGCTACCTCAGCAGCCTGGGCGACTCAGGCATCAATTCAGGATATCTGTCGAGCAGCCACTTGGGCGTCTCCATCTCCTTATATACGCCACTATAAGATTGATGTTTATGCTTCAGCAGAAGCGTCCTTTGGCAGACGAGTTCTTCAGCAAGTGGCGAGAGAACCAGAGGAGATTCCAAACCAGACGGAGTCCCTCCCGTAGGACAGGCCATGCTTTGGTATGTCCCACTCTGGATGCTCGCAGCAGCTCTATGGAGAATGGGCGTTGGTGCCTACCTGACATGCCCTTTCTCATCGAGCTGCGTAGAGCATCCAGCCCCACCCTAATTGTTCTGTCTGGTGGGGGAATCCTGTTTCGGCCAATGACTTATTCAGTTTACAGTTGACAAATGTATAATAGTTAGGATGAGAGGATTGTTGTTGTTGTCTTCTCGTCTTCGTAAAACTGGGGAAGGCTACGGTGGAGTCACGTGGAGGAGGCGGAGCGTTCCTCAATTATAGCTCAGCCTGTAAGAGTGAAGACTGGAGCACCTCCCACTCTGGATGCTCTACGCAGCTCGACGAGAAAGGGCGTGTTAGGTAGGTACCAACGCCCATTTCAATCAAATAAGTGCCTTTGATTCAGTAGCTATTCAATAGTTTTTCCTTTTGAATCTTTGATATTATTTACGAATTCACAGTTGGCTAAAATGGTCTTTCTTTTTGATACAATATATATGCTGTGGCATATGCTTTTAAAAAGCTCACCAAAATTTTTCTTCTTCTTCACAACTTTGGTTTATTCACAGACTTAACTGATTAATTCCATGTATTCCTTTAATTATGTTATAACAGATAGCAAATCAATATCAGTTTTATCAAGTGTGGTGATAAGCTAATCTCCAAGATAAGATTAGACAAAAAATTTAAAAATAAAATTTCAAATAATCTTTATTTTGAACCTGAGGTGGCTAATTCTAGTAGATGTGTGGATATTGTATATATTATATATATTAAAGGAGTTTGTGACATATAGGAGAAGAGTTAGAGGAAGCTGAAACTATTTTTTATATAGCCCCGAGTGAAAAGGTAACTTATCCAACCTTGAAATGGATAGTGCATAAACCGTGGCAATTTATGAGGGTTCCAGTGATACAGGACAGCTAAGGATGTGCTCAAAGTGCGGGCTCAGGATGAGGACAAATGTTGAGCTTGAACATATTACCCTGAGCCAAGACAAACATCAATCAAAAAAGCAAATAATGTAAAAATGTAAAGTAAAATAATGTGAAATTTTAAAGATAGTTAGAAAAAAGACAGGTAGGATCTGAAGAATGAGAATAAAAGTAACCCATTTAAGGAATAATATAAAACTAAATGATGTGCAAGAGAAGTGAGATGAACGCTACAAATGAGGTGTAAAAGATGGAGATCAGAAATTAGAGAGAGATCCAGAGAAACAGAGTAACCAGCATGAAAAATATTGTTAGCAGAAGAGGAAAAGAAAAAAAGGCAAAATACTTTCAAAAAATAAGGATAGAGAAAGTAAAATACTTTCTGTAGCCATGGTCAAGAATAAAAATGTTCACGAGGATTATTAGAAGTAGGGACAACTCCCTTGGTTGAAAAGGGTATGTCTGTGACTTTTGAATTCATGCTGGAGTGCAGCCCTATTAATAGTGTTATAACCAAACATTATGGCAGCATTGCAAAACATTTCCAGAAAATAGCTACCACCTCCTCCTCTGTTCATCTGAGGTTTATTTTTTTCTGCCCACTTCCCTGTTCTGTTTCCTTTCTTCTAGTGCCTCCACCACATATGGAGAACTAACACTAGAATCTTAGAAAGCTCTTGTTTTCAGGCTCAAACAAGGAGAATGGATAAAATGAAACCACATTCATCCTTGTGGTAAATGTGTGTTTTCTCAGTGGAATAAGCCAAAAGAATGAGAGAGGTGGTGGTAGTGGTTTAAAGAGAAGTCTGATTTCATGTGAAAAAGTGAGAAAAGGTTTAAACCTCCTTCCTGCCTATGCTTGCTCCATGCCAAATTGCCTTCTCCACTATTATTTTCCCCAATTTTGTTTTGAGATAAAAAAAATACATTGGAGTAAAAGAGTTTTAGGACTTCCTGTGTTTGTCTCTTGTCTTAATCATCCTCACTTACTTGGCACAATCAACGTACTAACAGGTAAATTGTGGTTTCATTTAGGCTTTCTAAGGGCTAATCAAAATTGATGTTTCTTGTATAGATTTATCCAGAAATTACCCTCCCCAGGATGTGATTAAATTGGTTCACTAGCGTTTCTGTAAGAAGATTCAGCATGCCAGCACACTACATTGGTCTCGGCTGGGAGCCATTGCACCGATGGGTGTTAAAAGTGTTCCATGCTTTGCACAGCTAAAATGTTTCCATTGTGCTTAATTTGAAAGGACCAAATAGAACAGAATACCCCATGTGTGGGGTAGCCCTGTGTTAAAGCTGCATGCCAAACTTCTTATGTCTCACTCTGTACTTTGAAAGAGCTAGCAGCTGAAGAAAATGAGGTTTTGGGTGGCTGGTTGAGAAACCTTTATTTTCCTTTTATTGCAAGGATAAAATACAGTTTTCTGGCTGCTGTATTCTAAATTAGGATTGTATGTTCACTTGTTATCGTGGACTTTTTTTGGCATGGAAATATACTGACGCTGTATTCCTTGTTGCAGTTGAGTTTCTATCTACAAGGGTAAGAAGGTAAACTTTTGGAGTATAGATTTGTGTGTCTGAATGGACTTTGGGATAGATTATTTTAGAGATTAAGTGTGCTCAGACCATCCAATAGCTACAAACAGAAATCAGACTACAATCCAAGCTAGTTCTTAGTACTGCTGATAATCAGAACAAGAGATTGGAAAGGCAATACAGATAATGAAAATTATAAGGCTGATTTTTGGTATCTGTTGACAAGAAAGAAATTGTGGCTGTTTTCAGGAGGTTTTTTTACTGTTGGTTGTAGCAGTGGAGCTTGGCAGCAACAAACTCTTCTATGGCTGTTTTCTCGCTCAAGTAGCATTTTCTCCCCACACACATATGTTTCCCCAAATTTCCTTAAATGAGCTTTTGGCCCCAGAGTCAGATTAGCAGTGTTATTAAGTGATTTGTGCTGGGTATTGGGAAATGGTGCCAAAAATTCAAGCAACAGAGAGAAGAACATAAGACTAGGAGAATTTCAATTCATGCTTATCTTATGAAGGCAATCCTCACAATCTGTCATTTGTAGTAGGCATGCCAGCTGGCAGGGATAGTTTGTGATATAAATTATCCATCCGTTCTGAAGAGCAAGCGAACAAGAGAGCTTTGTGCTTTGAAGACACGAAAGGGGCTTTCTTCCTTTATTCACTTAACATGGCATCTTTACTTACTTTTTCCTTGCTCTGTATTAATCATAGATTCCAAGGCTACATCACTTCCTTTAATGTTTGTGTAAAGGCATGAATCTGGCTTGAAACCTCTCTCCCCTCTGGAAGACATTTCCGTCTGTCAGACTTTGGTGGTCTTTAATATTATTTTAGAAAATCGACCTAATGGCAAAACAGGTAAAAAGCAAACTGGACTCACAAAGTAGTTCTGCACTAAAGGTATATAGATTAGTACTGCTTTTTTCAGTGCCTGGCCTAATACAGTCTCCGCAACAATCCAGAAATGATGAGCTGTTTTTTCCCTAGTAATAAGTTAACCATGGTAGAGATCTATATGGTAATACAGTAAAAAAAACTGTATTACCATATAGATCTCTATCATGGTTAACTTATTCTGTCTGAAGTTATTTTTTTAGGAAACTAGAGAAGAACTAATGTTAAAGTGCAGATTCGTGGGCCAAGGAGTGAGAAACCCTTTCTAAACACAGCTTGCTGCAGTTTCCCAATACAGGTAGTCCTCATTTTTCACAACAGTTCATTTAGTGGCTGCTCCAAGTTACAAACGGCACAGAAAAAAGTGACTTACAGCCATTTTTCACCATTACGACCTTTGCAGCCTCTCCATGATCATGTGATCAAAATTCACATGCTTAGCAACTGACTCATAATTTCTGACTGTTGCTATTTCCCAAGGTCATGTGATCTCTTTTTGCAAACCTTCTGACAGGCAAAATCAATGGAGAAGCCAGATTCACTTAAGAACCGGGTTACTAACTTACACTACAACTGCAGTGATTCACTTAACAACTGAGACAAGAGAGTTCGCAAAATGGGGCAAAACTCACTTAACAAATGTTTCACTTAACAACAGAAACATTGGGCTCAATTGTGGTCATAAATTGAGGACTGCCTGTAATGGTAGGGATGATTTAAAAAATACCTTGAAGTGTAGATTTCCCAGAACATCCATAGACTGTCTCCCTCCCACCTCTCTCTCCCCTACGGCTGTCCCGTATCACAAACAAGTATGTCTGGGTGGCTTACAACAAATAGTTCTTTTTATTGAGATCTTGACCTAACTTGTGAAACATGATAAAAACAAATACCAGTCAGATTTACTTTCTAAGCCATTTTGGTGTAGTGGCTACAAACCAGGAAATTGTGAGTTCAAGTTCTATCTTGGACATAAAACCAGCTGTGTGACTTGGAGCTAATTTTGCCAAGAAAACTACAGGGACATGTCCAGGCAGTTGTCAGGAGTCAACACTGAGTCAAAGGCAGAGAGAAAAGGGAGATGCTTCAAAAGTGTTTAAAGTTATATCCAAACTTAGTTTTTCATTGCATTTATATAGTATATTTTCTGCCCAATCAGTAGAATTCAGCTAAGCACAGCAGTTACAGGCAAACATAGGTTTGGTAGGCAGCTTTTAAAAAGGTTTCTTGAATCTGCTTCTGTTCTGAATTCACATGTCCAAAACAGTCTTGTCTTGGTCTGTAACTAATTTAGTCAGACACGTACTATGAAAATCTCAGAGTCTCAAGGCCTGTCCTCAAGTGATATGATGATAGCCTTCCACTTTCCTTTCTAAATGGACCAGATTTCATCCAGGGTCTCTGTGTGGTCTGGTTGAATCATCACTTGCCATTGACCACAAGGTGCAGTGGGGAAAGTATCACTGATTACCATAGAGCAGCGGTGTCAAATCCGTGGCGTCACATCATCACATGGCATATCACTACTTTCCCCCCTCCACTAAAATGAGGGTGTGGGTGGCCAGTGCGTGATGCATCCAGCCCATGGGCCACGAGTTTGACACCCCTGCCATAGAGCCTACAACTCTGTAGTTGTAGGAAGAAAGGTATATTTTCTCCCAATTCAGGGATACCAGATATTGTCTCCTCTCTTCTAAGTGTTTGGTTGGGAAGATTTTTGGAAAGCTGCTCTGCCTCCATAAGGTGAATTACAGGAATGCCTCAATTTATCAATTCAAATATCTTTATTACAAACTTTGACCAAACTTTATCCTCATTTAGCAACTGTTCACAGAACAGTGATACAAAAAAGTAACTTTACAACCAATCCTCTCATTTGTGGTCTTTGCAAGTCTGTAAAGGAAAAGGAAAGTTGAAGTAAAATTATAAGCAGAGTCTTGGTCTCACATAGTAACAGCTTCATTTAACAACCAATTTGCTGGTGCCAATTGTAGTTGCTAAATGAGGGCTACCTGTAGTGTTGAGACAGTGATAGCTAGACTGTTGTCATGTACTTCTTGCAGTCATTATAAGTGATGAATGTTCTCAGTGGAAAACATTTGAAGTGCTACTTCTATTGTTCAGTGTGTGCATATTTATGAAATAAAATAGTCAAGCTATCAAACCAGGGAGGTTAAATGCCTTTTAATTAAATGTAAACTACGGCACGTAGGACTCCTGTTGGATGAAGCTAATCCTTTTTGCTTCAGAAAGCAGTATTTTCATTTTTAGCAGAAAGCCCATCCTTTACCCAGCCTTAGTATTTTTGGCATCTGAATAAAGATAAAAATTGGAATTGGCCCAATGGTCAATTGATGTAAAGGCTTTCCCTGGGCTGGAGTGATTGAGGAGCTATTTGTTTTCTCTTTCAGACGCAGTCAGATACAGGTTTACTTCCCTGTGCATTTTTAGTTAAAATCACTAGCATGGAGGCCAACGAGAAATGAGAGATTGCCCTAGGAAGAACATTAGCCAGTGATTAAAGGGACTGAAGCAAAGTTATCCAATATGTCTGGGGTAAAAAAAAAAAATCAAAAGAGAGGTCATTGGTTTCTCTGAGTTTGGTTATTTTCTTGCAAACTGGAACTAGTACTGATAATATTACCTAGTTTGGGTTATGAAAAGTCTGCAAGAAAACAGCCAAGCACAGAGAACACCAAGGACCCCTCATTTCAATCTTGAACTACAAATATTCTCCTTATCAAAAAAATTCTGGAATGCAGTGGAGGGCGGTCTCCATTTGTAGCCTCGACACTGTTTGAATTGTGAATCATGGAAAACCATTTCATTAAGGTTGAAATCCATGATGAAGTACTTCCATTTGCCACAAAGAGGGGAAACAAACAAAGTTTTTAGTTAATAACACTGACGGTTAGAATTTATAGATAGCTGAAGTTATTTGAAATCAAATGAAGTAAAGATTATTTTTAGGATCCTACAACTTTGCATTTCAGCCATGTTTCTCCTATAATTCTGTGAGGCTATTATATTTCCCAATTTATTTTTCAATGCACAGTACTAAAGCTTCAGAGATATGGTCAATTATGGGAATGGGGTTCTATTAAAGTCAAATGTTTATTAAAACCAAATTTAATGATCTATGTAATTTTATATTCTTTATGTAGTTAAACATAATTTAAACATTATTAACATAATTTTACATAAATGTAAGGGCACTGTCCACACTGATTTGCCAAGCAGTGGTCTTTGGTGAAAAAGTCCAAATTCAGATTTTGCTCATTGCTTCTGTGATCCATTGAATGTGGATCCATAAACTTGAGATTTCACTGTAATACAATGCAGTGCAATACATTACAATATAAATAAGACACAATGCAATTTGAAGTACTTAATCAAGTAACATGATATTCTCAGTTCTCTAATCTATAAAGATATTAAGTGTTCAAACCTTTGGGGAAAAATTAAACATACGTGCAGGTATACAGTACTTTTACTCTCTTTCATACACATTTACTTAAGTACACCCTTGACATATTTATTGAAATATTGAACACCTTCATTGTGTTCTTTGGAAGTTCACATATACAACTATGCATTTGCAGACTTTTATAGTAGTCCTGCCTTCTGCATAATAGCATCTATGACTAGGCACATCTTCTGCTTAATCTATCTAGTTTGTTTTGGGCCATCACATTGAAAGTATGATAGTTCTCAGAAATCTGACTATTCTTTTGAAAGTCTTACTTTCTCCACTTTGTTCTATTTAACTTAGTTTTAATGTACTTCATGTCCATAATATTTCATTACTTGACTTAACTGCCTTGTGGGGTGTGGAGGGAAATTGGAGGCAGGTTATCTTTGTCCAATTCATGCACTCTTCTAGCTTTGAAAGCCCCATTCTGTAAATGCCAGGACTAGAGTAACAAATTTGTTTCCTCAAATGGACGAAACTTTTGTCTCTTGCGGTTTAGAGAAGCTCACACAATACACTGTTTTAAGCATTGGCAAGCATTTATCTAAACATAGCTCTTCTCATTTACAAGTCACTATAGAGTACGTTTTTAGAGTGACAGATTCTGAAATTTATCCTCACCTGAAGTTCCTACCTTTATCTTCACCCAAAAGTTTTTGCTATGTCATAAAGATTGACAGGAGCCTTGTTTCAGGTTCTAATCTCCTGGCACCAAATCTCTTACCCAACCCAAATCTTCTAAAAAAATTCCCATAATCAGTTCCAATCAGAAGAAAAAGAGACACAAGACTGTTTCTGTGAACTTCTCCCCAATTTTGCAGTTGCTGATGCTTCACCATAGCAGTTGCTCCCATCTTTGATTCTGCAGTAAGACTGCTGCTGGATTTGGACTATATATTCTTATCTGAATCTCCTCAAACTTGAGACTCAGTTTTAGAGATGAGAACACATAATAGATTGTTTTCCTTACTATCCCTCCACGCTCAGGATTGTGATTATTAGACCAAAACAAGCTCCCTAGCAATCATTCTGCCTTTGGAGAATGCCTTTCTCTGGTTTCCTTCCATTCTGCATCCTCATATGAAGGTTTGAATAATGAGCCTCTTGTTATCAGTCTTTTCATGGTCTGGATAAATTCCCATATGGTCCCAAAATTGCGCATGATGCATTATGTGCTTTGATCATATATTCTTTTTCATCCTCTTTCATTCAAGCATCATAGTTATCTAGTAAACTATAGTTGCCGTTCATTGGGATGACTGATAAGCCTATAACATCATAGTTAGCCCACAATACCTGTTCTGCCTCCTTCCCTCTGTAATCTTGGGGTACAGACCACTTCTAGATTTAATCCTGCATGCCCTTTCGCATGAAGATGCCTCCTTTCTTTCCATGAGAGACAGAGTGTATCCTTGAATATTCTTCTGTTGCAGTCTTCCAGGTGCCTTATATTCGAGTTCTGCCCCATTCTCTAATATACAAATTTAATTGACTTTATCACAGGATGTCAAGAATGTACAATACTCACTACTTTGGGAATGGAATGTTCCTGAGGACTCCAAAATATTCTTCTCCCCTATTGAAACATTCCTCTTCCAAGCCCTGCATTTCAGGGGACAGTTATGTGGTTTTTAAAGAAAATGTTTAGCTTCAATATATTCCAGGGATGATGCAAGGTATTCCAGGGATAATATAATGCCTAAATGGGCATTTTTCATCTGGAATACTGTCCAGGACAATTGAAACCATGTTCTGGCATTCTCTGGAATATTTCATAAATCAGGCAGTTTTGCACATACCTTGTCACTGATTCATTCTGGTTTCTCCATCTATTTTTCTTCCTAATGAATAGGTTGATGAATAGTTACCAAGATCTTTCTTGGAAATAATCTTTCCCTATAGCAAATAAAATATTTTTCATATAGAGTAGGGGTGTCAAACTCACGTCGTCACCGTGGCATCACGTGACGTATTTGGACTTTTTACCCCTTCATTAAACTGGGCATGGGCTTGGCCAATGCACAACGCATCCGGCCCATGGGTTGGGAGTTTGGCAGCCCCAATATTGAACATTGTCTTTGCCTGGAAACCCAGCGATCATCAATTTGCCAATTGGTATAAGATGTGAAGATCTCTCTAGATCTCATTCCTATGCTTCCAGTTTTGCTGATTCTATGTAACCAATGTTTGCTCTGCAGAAAATTGTGAAAATTGTAGAAAAAGTGAAAAAGGGTAGGTGCTGATTGTTTTAGCGCTTATTCATTGTATAATAATCAGACATTTCAGTCAGGTCCTTGCTGCCAACAACATTCTGTACTCACCCATACCGTACATAGGCAGGAAATTAGCCTGGCCTTAAAGTTTCATTCTTCAAGGGCACTCTCCCTTCACATAACTAACTGTCAAGCATGCACGGTGAAGCATGGATGACAAATGTCAAGTGAGGCTTTCCAGGCAGAAGCAGTGTTTCTAGGCAAGATCATTGAAGGTGAAATGATTTTATACTTTTTTTTAAACCTTCTTTATATGTGAGCTTGCCTTCTTGTGTTAATTTCAGAAAAAATTACATACTACCGTGTTTCTCACATAATAAGGCTGGGCCTTATTTTTTTTTGAGCCCCGAAAAAACGGCTAGGCCGTCTTTTCGG
>BHEV01034961.1:11831-26799 GCA_004319985.1 Emydocephalus ijimae | reverse complement strand
ACTCGATAGACTACACCCCACTTACAACCCAGAGAAACCCCCAGACTCCACCAGCAAACACCGAACCTTTGCACCAGGCGATGCCGTCTACGTGAAGAACCGAACCGGAGACCCATTATGGGTACCAGCAATCATAACACAGCTAACAGGCCCACGCTCGTACCGGCTACAAACAACCGCCGGACGAGCGTGGAAACGCCACATCGATCAGTTAAGATCGAGGGCTGCCACAAAAGACACCACTGACATGCAACCAAACAAAACCAACCCCCTCAACACAAACCAAGAGGGGAGGGGATACCCCGGGAACCAAAACCCAGAAGAAAGAAACCAGCCATACTCACCTACAAGCAGCCAGCACGAAACCTCACCAGGGAGAGAAAGCCAGGCCAGCTCAACCAACCCGGGAAGACCGAGCGGGAGCGGCGAAAACCGCAGCTCAACCAACCCAGGTAGCCCAGGAGGGAGCTGTGAAGAGCGGCCCGGCAAAACATACCAGGCGGTTCCCACGACGGAGTCAAGAGAAACAGAGACCCCGACCGAACCAGCCGGGATCCAACCTACGACTGACCTGCACAGGTCCAGTAGGCAAAGACGGAGCCCCGCCTACCTATGGGACTACACTACGTAGGACCAAACCAAGAGGGGAGGGGTGTTCTGTACCTTAATTTGAATTCTTGAAATCCCCGCGCTTTGATTGGCCAAAGCGTGGGGCGATCAGATTGGGTAGGCGAGCCGCGCCGATTGGCTAGCTGAGAATCTCCCGCGATTGGTTGATTCGAATCGCGGGAGATTCAAAGCGGTGCCATTGGCCACGGCCGCCGCGGCTTGGAAATAAAAAGCCACAAAGTTTCCTTCAGGTCCAGTCCGGTTCCCAGCTACAACAAAGAGCTTGATACAAAGTCACCGACTCCTGGCCTCTTTCCTAACGGACACGACAGTGACAAGGAAGCAGTGGCCGGGAGGTGAATGACAATCAGGGCAAACAAGCACAATTATTGTTTCAATTAAAAGGGTATTGAAGTAGCAATCCTGGATTAATACTAATTCTGTATTGAGATAGAATGGAAACTCTTACCTCCAGTGCAAATACTGTTTGGAGGAGCCAATCCAAATAAGGAGTAAGTGAGGGGACAAAAAGCTAACTCTCCTGTCTTTCCCAAACTCATTCCCAGAGTTTTACTCTAGAATGGAGATGCTGCCTTTAAAAAAAAAAAACCACATGATTTGTGTTGTTGCGAATTGTGCAAATTGTATTTCTTCCAGTTGAGTCTGCAGCAGAATCAACTGCAAGAATTTCAAGAGAAGCCAAAATAAATTTCCATATCATTCCAAATATCTTCTGCACAAACGTGCATTTAGATAGGCTTTTACCTAAAATATGGTTTGAAATAGAAAATCCTACTCTGGTCAAACATTCCTTTGAATGTTGCGGAAGTTAAAAGAAACTTGTACAGATTATTAGCATTTCACCATGGATTTCTACACATTTTTAGTAACACCTCTCATTCATTTCTAGAAGTCAAATGTTTCGGGGCATCTTTAGACATCCGTGCTGTGAATATATTAGTCACTAATCTTCCTTCTGTGCTTTTCTACATATTGCCATGACAGCTTCACCTCAGGTAAATATCCATCAAAGAGAATTTCTATTTCTTATGCTATTTCAGTGTTACACTGATGTTTAGCACCTAGGCCATTTGCTGAATGTTAAAAGAGAATTGATATTTGGAGCCAAGCCTCATTTCTCCGTCATCAAACAGCAGTCCATGTAGCCGAAAGAGTAGATAAGTGCCATTTATGTATGGCTTTGGGGAAAACCACTTCTGATACACTAATCCAAACTTTTTAAAAGTTCACGCAGCAAGAGGCACTTTTCATCTAAAATTAATGACATTATAAAGTCTTTTAATTTAATTTGGCATTTCTGAGTTTTCTCCTGCAGGTGGTTATTTTGCTGAAATTAAGACATTGCCATTATATTACGAATTTCACTGATGGGATTGTGATCCTACCTATACCATCCAATCACCTAAGAAGAAAAGACTTTATTTTTTGAATATTTCAAAAATCATTTTTTGAATATTTCAAAATTCAAACTTCCTCATATTTTTCCTCATATTTTTGCTGCCCCTTTATTTCAGAAAACAAAAGGAACACGTGGCTTGTGGTTTGCTTGTCTAGATATTAATTTCTACTACAGTGGTTAATGAATAATTATAATGTTACTTCTGTCACGTGGCTTTTTAAAAAATAAAAACCTTACAATCGATATGGGAAGAAGAGTGAATAACAATTCCATATGATGAAGAATATAATGATCAACAGAAAATATGCAGATTTTTTTTTCAGTGAACCACAAATGATCATAATAGTAAACACAAATTTTAGTGCCATATCTTGAGATCAAAATGGCATAGATATATTATGTCATCTATTAGATTCTGAAATATGGCCAAATATTTTCTAATGATTGCCAGGTCAATTATTCAATTGTTCAGTTGGAGGGCAGCCCACTAACCCATTTTAGAGGAACTGAAGTCACAAATATCCTGGGTGGAAATGCCTTGCTTTATTGAAAGGTTCAGTTGTTTGATACTTTAATGTAACTAAACTGAAAGTAATGATGGAGTGGCCCAAGGGAGTCTCTTAACTTCCTTGCCTAGTGCCTCTCACAATGAGCAGCAGTAGTGCCACAAATTCACTTTCCTGCCTTCACACAGCTGGCTATCTTTAAATATTCTCCCTGAGGGGAACCTCAGAACCTTATGAGGCAGGCACCCCATAATCCTGTTCCAATATACAACTCTAAAGATCTCCTTAGAAGGAAGGAATGGTGTAAATGACATGCCAGATGACATGCCACTCCAGATGTACAGTGTCTAATGACGACCACATCAAGTAGAAAGAGTATGAAAAGCTGGAGAAGTACCAGGGCCTGAAGAAGGAACTAGAGAGGATGTGGAAAATTAAGTCCAAAATGATCTTAGTAGTGGAAAAAACACTTGGGGCTGTGACACCTAAGCTAGGACAGTAGCTCCAACAATTCCCAGGAAAAACAGCAGAGTTCCCTATCCAGAAGTGTAGCATGCTAGGAGCAGCTAAGATGATGTGCAAAACCCATGAAGTCCCAGTCTCATGGCAGAGGACCTGAGATTGAGGAAGATAGATACTACCACAGGGGTAACACTATATATATTTGTTAAGTACTGGGCATGGGTCGAAATAATTGGAGACAGCCTTTTGAACGGTGAACTTCAGCTCTTTATTTGCATAGTGACTTGAATAACAACAACAGTGAACTCTGCCTTATATAGGCATCTCTTGTACGTTTCAACCAATAACGAGCTAGGAACGCTAGCTCTTTCAACCAATAGGAACTCTTAGTTAAGGACCAATCAGGTTCGTTAGAGCTAATCAATCCTGGTCTAGCTGCCTAACAGCCAATCAGAAGTGCAGGGCCAGAACCCTGCACTTCACCTCAAGCTCCAACTTTATTAACTTATTGTATACACAACAATATTGTTAATCTTATTAATGCTTTTTAAATTTCTTTTGCAGGCCCACTTTTTCATAGACATGAACCTCTAAATGTCCTTATCGTGTTTCGAGCAAAATGTGGCATTCGTTGAGATTCATTTTGTACTTCTTTTGTTCAAAAATATTCTATCAAAAACCTATCCATGGAGTGTTGAACTTCAGTTTGCATAGGTCACAACATCCTATGGAAATGTTGATTTAGTGACATTCAAGGGGAAATAAACAACTTTGCTTTGAGCAGAATAAATATTCCACAGAATGTTATTGAGACTGAGTGTAAAAAATGCAAAACAATTACAGATGGTGGATTCAGATCAGTGGTTAAATGGAGCAATTACTGAAGGAGCTTTTTGAGACTAAGTCACTGTGTGATGAGAAAGCAACACATGCTCCAAAAATAATAACAATAATCCCCCAGTGAGACATTACTTTGACATGGTTGTGGAGCACGTGTGTTCTGAGGAATATGAAAGCTATGTCAGTGGTTCAAATATACTGGACAGCAGGGATGGGATTCTACTGGTTCGGACCAGTTTGGGTAAACCGGATGTTAAAGTTATAGCTGGTTTGCTGAACCAATATTTCAACTAACTGGCTGGGCCCTGCCTTTCATGACCCTCCTAGGAGTCTCCACGCAGCCCATTTTCAATGGAGGTAAGTGCAGGGTCTGCGTGGAAGCCCTGGAAGGGAAAAAAACCTTCCAGACGTCTGGAAACAGGCCTGTTTATGGCTTCCAGAGGGCCTTTAGAACCCCGGGGAGGTCGTTTTCACCCTCTCAAAGGCCAGGGGAGGCCTCTATACCCTTGGGAGGGCAAAACATAGCCTTCCTGGAAAAACTGGAAGTCACAAAATGGGCCCATTTCCAGCTTCCGGTGAGCCTCCAAAGCCTGGGGGGAGGCTGTTTTCACCCTCCCAGAGGCCTGGGGGAGGTCTCTGGACCTTGGGGGGTGGGTTGAAAAATGGCCTTCCTGGAAAAACCAGAAGTCACAAAACTGGCCTATTTCCAGCTTCTGGTGGGAATCCAGAGCCTGGGCAGGCTTTTTTGCCCTCCCAGAGGCCTGGGGGAAGCCTCTGGACCCTTGGGAGGGCAAAAATGGCCTCTCCCGGGCTCTGGAGGCCCACCAGAAGCTGGAAACAGGAAGTTCTGGTAGGCCCCACCCACCATGGCCATACCCATCCAGCAACTGGGCAGCAAACTGGTTGCTGGGATTTTTGAATCTCACCCCTGCTGCACAGGTCTCATCAGAGCTGCCAGATGATGAGTGTCTCTCCCATAAACAATATGGTAAGATGTAATTTGCAGAAGCCCATATTGGATTATTCATCACCTGAATCCACAAGAACCTCACTAGGTATTTGAAATCCTGGTCTTCTAGTGGTAAATGAGTTTACAGAACTTAGGATGGTTGCTTGAGCATCCAGAATATAGCAACTGCAGGAGTACTTGAAGAAAAAGTGCTTACAAATCAAGTCTAACAAAAAGAGGATATCTGAAAAGAATGCATCAATTTTGAGGAGAAAAACGCTCAGAATCAGAAATTATAGAACAGAGGCTAGCAGATCAACTTCAATTTACAATACAAAGTAAAGCATTCATAGAAAAAGAATGGGAAGAATTGCAAAGGTCTATCCAGGGCAAAGAAATAAAATACTTGCTAGAAGTAGCTCACACTACAGAGGCAAACCAGAGGGAGTCAGCAGTAGAGGATGAACAGAGCTATTGAATAATTTTCATTCCCAAACCAGGCACCCTTTTCTCTTCCTTTTACTAAGAAAGAACAAAGCCTTTTAACTAAAAAAGAAAAATTGAAACAAAGAATAATTGGGCATCTAGAACAGCACCAAAACAACAAAATAAATGTTGTTTGCATTACAGCTTGTGACAAAAAGAACCCAACTAGCACAATTATTAAAAAGATACCAATAATTGGTAATTTCAAATATAAACACCACTTCACTGCAAAAAATAAAATAACTAGCATACATCATGGCTGAAGTTATAACTGAATAACTGAGATACAAAATCAACAAATAAGAAATAAAAGCCAAACAATGCACACTAGAGGTGGTATTCAGCAGGTTCTGACCCGTTCTGGAGAACCGGTAGCAGAAATTTTGAGTAGTTCGGAGAACCAACAAATACCACCTCTGACTGGAGATTTTACAGTATTCCTCCCGTCACGCCCATCAAGCCATGCGCACAGAACCGGTAGTAAAAAAAAAAAAAAATTGAATCCCACTACTGGTGCACACCAAACTGGAAGATTAGGCTAGAAAATACAATCAGAATATTAAAATCAGATCCAAGGAAGCTAGAACAGATGAAAGAAAATAAATCAAAGAACAAGGAGACCAAAGAATACCTGATCAAGAAATGCCACCTAGAAACAAAAAAGACTAGGGAAGCACTGGAAACACTAAAGCAACAAATAACAGTTATAGCCAAGAAGATTAAGAAATATGAAGCTTGAATAGCGTGCTATAGATAGAATCTCAATTTTCAGGTGAATCGGTTTTTCTACCAATCCATCAATGGAGAGACTTCAGAGAACCAATGAACCAAAACCTGACCAAAACAAAAAACAGTGCAGTTCTGGGTACAGATTTGGGACAACCGAAAGAAATACAAGAATCTAACTTGGATAAAGAAGGTGGATAAGAATGAAAAGAAGCTGAAACTCAGTACAATGTAGGATCAGGATTCTGTCCATCTGTCCATCACCAGGAAAACATTCTGAAATCTATAAAGAACTGGACAAATTTGTTATGGAAGGAGAAGTCTTCCTCTATTCTAAGCCCCCTCTTGCTTGGTCATATAATGTAGAGTAGTGTTTATGCAGCTGCCCTATGCTTTCCAGTGCCCACATCATCACACACATACATAAATGCAATGTGAGGGTTCAGCAGAAACATATGTAGCACATCTGCACTTGCCCTGCAAAGACTCTCACCCTTTTGTCTTTGTCTCTCTCACACATACGAATACAGAAGCTTCCTTTGGCCACAACTTAAGGAATGAATTGGAAAGAATGCCTAGGCCATTCTCTGCATGTTTTCCCCAGCTTGTTTAAAATCAGGGAGTGTTTGGACATGATGAATTTCTTCTCTCACATTTATTGTTTGACTAATGGATAAAACAGTGAAAGACCTCTGAGCCAGAATTTTTAATAGCCTTGCCACATATTTGCATTAAATCTTCTCTATGTTACCATAGCTATCGGAGACTCTCTAGATGCACCATGTAGTGATACTGAATCCTTACTATTTATGTAAAAAGCTCAAACAAAGTAGAAACATGCAAAGCAAATCATTAGAAGTTTACTTTAGGTTATACAACATTAATGTTATTCATCACAATGTGATATGCAGTGTCAACAAATGGAGATATTCAGGTCACTAAGCACAGAAGCTCTTGTAAATCCACTTGCTGTGACAACAGTTGGCACAAAGCACTCATTTTATGCTGTTTATTATTGACCAATTTAAGGCTCCTTATGTGTCTCTAGGCAAGGCAGAGCAGGATGGAAAGTTTAAATCCCTTCTGCAAGTCATCCTCCTCCACCATCAGGGTAATATTTTTCCTGACTCCTACTTCTTCCGTATAATTATGACCTATATCTTCCAAGCAGAACATATGCTAGGGATGTGAGACTATTCTTTTCTTCAGAATGGAACATCAACACTATATTATCTTCTCCACAAAGAAAGAAAGAGATAAAGTCCCTATGATATCTACTGAATAAAGCCACAGGTGGAGAAATTGATAGTACCTGTAGTGCTTTATTTTGATTTGGAACCTGTTCATTTTTGTGTGAGAGGAACACTACCATTAATAGAGGAACACTACCATCAAGGTGAGCAAGTATCAAACATCCAGAATGGGGAACATGAATAACATAGAGAAAGGCCCTGATCTGGAGTCCAATTAGTTGATTCCTTAATTTAACCTTGTTTGAAAAGTACCTTTATAAAATCAGATTACTTAGTTCAGTCTATTAACCAAGGACCTCCTCACAACTTCCTGTCAGCTTTCAATAACCAAAATCAGTGGAGAATCAGGCTGGCAGGCAGGTAAGTTGCTACTGCTGAGCGTGAAGGGAGGGGTGTGAGGGACAAGTGTGGCATTTTGTGAGTGCAGTGGAATTTAGGGTTGCTGCTGTTGGGTGTGGGAGGCTTATCAGAGTGACATGACCTTCCCTGCCAACTTCCCCATTGATTTTGCTTCTGGGAAATTGACAGGGGAGATCATACATGTCAATCACCTGAAGATGGGATTTTGTGAATGTTTTAAGTGAGCTGGTTGCCAAGCACTCACATCAGGATCACATGACCATGCGGGTGCTGGGGGCCAGAAGTTGGAGGATTGGTCAAGTACCACTCATTCAGAACCATTATAACTTTGAACTGTCATTGAGGACTACTTATGTATTTTGATGAAATCATTGGATCCTGTGGACACATCTGATTTGTGGTGAGGCTGTTCTATGACCCTTATTATCCTTACTATCCTTCAGTGTAAAAAAGCGCAATGTCCAGCAGGAAACAAATCAATTGCCCTTTTTCCTTCTTTGAAAGTATGCTTTGGCCATTATTATATACATACATTTAGCATACTTATTTTGTCCCATTTCACAGTGGTTTACAGAGTCAGCATATTGCCCCCAACAATCTGGGTCCTCATTCTACCTACCTCAGAAGGATTGACGGCTAAGTCAAGCTTGAGCCTGGTGAGATTTGAACTACCAAATTGCAGGTGGCCAGCAGTCAGCAGAAGTAGCTTGCAGTATTGCACTGTAACCACTGCGCCACCATGGCTCATACAGTACTGGTTACTTCCTAATTACACAAACATAACATGCTATTGTGGTAGCAGTTCCTGTCAGAAACTCAAAAAAACATTGTTAAAATCAGAAGACTAGGCTTCTGCTGGGCATTGCTTGATAAGGCATATGATTTCAATTCTGGCAAAGCTGCACTGGTTTCTGGTAGATTTCCGCAATAAATTCGAGGTTGTGCTGATATAGAAGTCTCTACAAAGGTTGGGTCCTGCCTATCAAAAGGAACAACTTCCCTCATGTTCGGATTTATTTTGTTTTTTGTCTGGGAAGTTGGTCCACTTTGAGATGATTAATTAAGTTGTTTTTGGTGGCAACTCCAGCTTTTATGAAACTAATCCTATCAGAAGATCTTACTGTGCCTTCCTTTCCCACCCTAAATATGTTAAAAGTGTATTTTATAATCAAACCTTTCACACAAAAAAATATAGGGGATGTTTATGGATGATGTGTATCATGTGTTTCAGTTGTTTTATTATTGTAGTTTGGGTCTTTCACTTGTTAAGTTACATGGTCAGTCTACTGTATATGGGAATGAAATGGGATAGACAAATAAGCAAATAAAGTCTCCCAGCTTTTAGTTATGCATTCAAAACGGTGTAATACCAAATTATCCAGAGACAGTCAATCTATAACAAAAAAGTTGATTACATTACTTGGATCCAGGATAAGAATGGAAAGAAGATGGGGACTGTTCAGTTATTATTTTCTCTGGAGCTACTATACTTTACTTGGAAAATGTAATCTACACTTAAGCATGATTTCTCCTTAGAAATTAATGATATTAATTTATTAATCATTAATATTAATGACACCAGGACAGAGTATGTATTATGTTAGTATTATGAGTGCTGATAGATAGGAATACATAATTTTAAAAATTTATGTCTTCCAGACACAAAGAAATAACATGTAATAAAAGAGCCTGAGTTGTAAAGGAATAACAGCAAAATTTAGAGCAAGAATCAGATTTGTAGAAACAAGCTCTTGATTTTTTGCTTTCTAAAGGTACTTGGCATCTGGCTATTTNCCCCCCCCCCCCCCCCCCCCCCCCCCCAAATACAACATTTGGAAAGAAAATAAGAACAGCTTGAATGCTCAGCAAAATGGCAACAGCCTCTGGGTTTTTGGAAGAATGTTAAAATAAAGTTTAAGCTTAAAATGCTTTATTACTTTTGTACTTTTTAACAGTGTTATTTGTTGTAGTGTTATGTGTTTATTTATTTGAACAGCTAACTGGCATTATCTCTCAACAGGAGGTTCTTGTAAAATGAAACTATTATGTCATGAAATTCATTTCTCTGTAAAAACAATTTACTTGAAATGATGGTAAAGATGGCCCACATGCTTGAATTAGTGCAAGTACACATTCTTTGCAGACATGTTTTATTGTACATCGATTTGTGTGCATCTTTTGTTTGTATAATGTGGAAAAGGATGAGTTCTTTCAACGTACGTTTTATTTTCCTAAACAAATTTGAAGTGATGGCTCACCATAAGAAAAATGTTAGTGTAGCCAAAGCATGACAGTTTTGGAAACATCAAATATATATTATATCCCTCATTCAAATCTGTTTCAAAGCATTATAATCCTCAAGCATTACAATCCCCTATGCACTTAGGCTGCTGAGGGATTTCAGTTGTGTGTACTTTGGATTGAAGATAAATTAATATTAATTATGAAAATAGTCTGGACTAGAAAAGTTGAATATGATGGTCTCTCTTGCCCTAAATAATATATAAAATTTCAACAGTTGGTTGCTTTTTTATCTAATAATGAAAAAAATGCTTTCAAATGAGAGCTTTGAAAGTAGAATGATTGGAACAAAAAAAATAATGTATTACTTATACTATCAAATTCTAAAATGTTTATATGAATGAAAGACAGTATTTAGATACCACTGATTTGGTTGCCTTAAGAAATCCCATCACTACATTTTTTGGAAATTCCCATGTAACTATCAATGGTGCCAAGGAGGCCTAATAGATAAATGCCATTAAGAGCCATAAATATGCTGCTTTAATTGCTTTACCTGAAAAGATTGCTGGATGTGATCTTAAATCACACCATGGTTATCAGGAAAATGTAATTAAGAACAATTCCATGAACAAGAACAGTGAATTGTTTCACAAAATGAACATGTTAGAAGGGACATGACAAATTGAGTTTCATGCTAAAAGTCTGCGTGTAAAGGAAACTGTGATAAGTGTAGAAGATAAGTCTTCTGTACCAGTTTTCTCCAACCTGGAGTCTTCCAGCTCTGTTACATATAAAATATTCCACAATTCCCAATCAACACGGTCATTTTGGACAATTTTGGAAAGATGGTGGAAGAAAGATGATATATAGTGTAATCATCTGTGAGAATGTTCTTGAGAGACAAGAGGATGGAGAGGAGGAGCCACAATGGTCAAAATGTGGCCACAGCTCACAGAAGGAATGTGGGCATGGCAAACATCTCAAAAGGGACCTCTAGTTTCTTAGACTGTAAAGGTAGAGAAGGAAGATATATTTTCTGATTTGCAAGATTCTATTATTGCTAGTTAACAATAAAGGTAATGTTATCACACAGGGTTTGTGGTACTTGTCGGGACTGTTTCAATAGTGGTGTGTTTTGTCTCAATGCTTCTGTCGCCCAAATGGCACCATCTTTATCAGTACGCTGAGAGAAATCACAGCTGGCCAATGTACAAAAAATATTGGTGGGGTGGGATAGGATCAAACACTCTCTTCTCACACAGGGCAATGAAAGGCTAGCCTGCTTTATGGGGTTTTATTGACACGTGGAAGGAATTGGAATCCTGACCAGAATTAAACTATACTGTAATACTAAAATATTTGGAATAAGATTATTGCTGGTATGGATTGGAACAGTTTTCTGTGTTCTAAGTATAGGTTTCTAAGTAATATCTAGTTTCTAGATATAATGACTAAAAATCCCGCATGTTAAAAATTACAGTACACATGCAAAATGTAAGGAAGTAAGTTTGGCCTCAAAAAGGAGTGATGCAATTTAATGTGGTCTATATTTAAAATAATTGATGGCTCAGTGCAATGATTTTGATACATCTAATCATCAGTCAATTTGAAGAATTATTCCACCTAGTTTGCAGGAATGAACCTCAGTCCTACAAATGCTCTGTGGAATACCCAACATCATGTCTGTTATTTTTTACCCAGCATATTTTTATCATAGTCAGTTTGATCCAGTGGTTAAAGCAGGAGATTGTGAGAGGGTTTTTTTTTTTTTTTTTTTTTTTGGCAGCTTGCAAACTTCTACTGGCTGAGGCTGCAATGGTTCAAATTTTGAAGAAGGAATGCACAACAGAATGCCATTAGCAAAAGTTTTAAAATTGATTTTTATAGGGAATCAGTCTTTTCCCAATCAGCTGCAGAGGATGCAAGCTTCAGGAGAGGTCAGCCATGGTGAATGTATCCACGATGGACTGCTTTTGTTGGGCTCTTAAACCTCTCTCCCCTCCTACCCTGTCCCTGGGATTCTTAGGTTGCTTTTGGGAAAATAAATCGGAAAATTGCTGTACAATGTACTTCAGGTGCCTAATTAAGGCAAAAATGGGAAATAATTACCTAATTGGGACAAAGTTCCTTATCACTGCTCTCCCTCAAAGCAAAGAATTAGCATGCAGCCCTGTGAAGAAGACAGGAAGATGCCATTTTGACGAAGCAAAGATTTGTGTGCTGGTCAAAAGAGAGAGCTCATGCACTATCCACAAACCTATCCAAATGTAAGAAAGTGTGGCTTGTAGAATCTTACTGTGCAATGGGTAGAGAATCACTTTCCCCACTCAGAAAAAACTCACTACTACTTGGCAGTGTGACTGAATTTTCCTTCAGATTAGATTACCTTTTCTATCAAGCAATTTTCACTTTCTCCTGGTGCCTTTTACCACATCTGGCTTTATATTTCTTAAAGGTGCTTCTGGCAGTTTGCTGTCTTCTCTATGGTATATCAAACTGCCATTTAGTAAATTCTCAGCAGAGCTGTATAAGCTGGCAAATTTTCTGCAGCTCATGGGACTTGGATTTAGGGTTCTGTCTAATGAACCTTCAATAAGCCTGTCAAAAAGAAGCCTCCATACAGCAGACATTATATTTAGAGTCTGTTTACTACACTCGTCTCCTCTGTTGAGTACAGTGTCTATTGCATTTCTTTTTAACTAGTCAGCTAAATACTTTATGTCTACAAAACTCAATGTTAGCCTCATAGCTTCATTCCTGAGTACCACTAAAGGCAATGTAAAGTCCCCTTCAAATGATATGATTTATTAAAGAATGAAGTTAGCTGATTCATAAAAATGTATTGCAATCTGAAGTTGGATTTATTGATTTGATTGCTCTACTTATGCTTTGAAATCCAGAAGTTGAACTGTTGGGAAAATAACCCACTGCACTTAATGAAAGATATTCTACTACATACCTTGCCAATGGTTTATATTTTCAGACAAATTCAGATTTCTTGCTTTCTGTGTCTGAATCACATGGTACCTAAAGATACCTAAAGAGACATAATTCATGCTCTGAATTTCTAATATGCAACCATGAAAAAGTGCTATCTACTGTAGTGGTGGATCAATAACTTGGGCACAAGGGAATTAATGTCCCTGGCTGGTGCTACATTCATTGATATCATTAATATCAGGGATATGTTAGCAGCCACTGATAGACGTATCAGCTATATATTAGTCTATTTTTAAACTATTCAAAGCTGGTGATATCTCCACGCCTTGCATAGTGGATTCATTGTTTAAAGAAGCAGTGAGCATTTATTTTTGTCTTTTTCAAATTTCTCCCCATTTATCGTATGTTCTGCTATTATATTAATGGCAGGGGAAAAATCTTTTCCATGTACCTCTTCTGTACCAAATACTATATCACATGCTAAAAACTAAACTAAAATAAACTATATGCACTATTGTGTGAGAATAAAATGATGTTTGTGACTGTTGAAATATTCTCAGGATCATAGAGGACTGTTTAGTTAGAATAACAGCCTTAGAGCAGTTTTTTTTTCCACACAAACAATTGCAGAACCTGCCATAGAAGTGTAGGCGAGCGTTTCCGGTTCTGCGTGGCTTCGGTGACAGCAGGAATTCGCAACTGTTCGTGATTCCTACTGCGCTTGCTGCCGAGGTACCCCCGATCCAAATGGGTCAGGGGGATATGGCTGCCCTGTAGGGACAGCTGAAGAGAGAGGGGAGCCAGACAGAGGGTTGGGGGTGTCGCAGACCCCCTCCTCGTCCAGAAAAACCCCTTTTTCCTGAGGTGGTGGAGCGGCGGTCAGTAATGGCCGCCACGAAGAAGCCTGCAACCGGGTAAGATTGTGCTGGAGGAAGCAAAAAAAGTGAAAGTGCTGGCTTAGCCGGGTCAATCAACATCTCTTAAAATCTCTGGAACTGAACTGTCTGAACTGCTGGAGGATACATTGTATGCCTAAGAAGATCGGAAAGCGGTGGAGAAAGCTATTAAAGGGAAACTTTTTTTTTCTTCACTCTCCCACCCCATAGAAACAGCAGATGAAGATTTGAAATTTATTTGGGCACTAAAGGTGAATTATTTTGAAAGTTAAAGCCAAGGGACAAAAGACTCTTTGGACATTGGACTTAATAATTTAAAAAATCGGAAAACCCTTCTTGGAGGTATGGATTTCTGATCATTTAAAAAAAAATTGTTGTTGTAAGTGGGAAGGGAGAGGAAAAAAATTGGAGCAGAAGCTGAAAAAGGAGGAGATTGCCTGGAATTCCAAAGAAAGATATATGGTAATTGGACCTCTTTGATTAAACAGTAACCCCAGAAAGAGAAATAGAAGAAGGAAGAAAAGTATTAATTTTTGGAACTTTTTTTGAATTATTTTTGATTAAAAATACTTGGGTGGTTGTTTTGGGAAAAGTTTCTCTTTTCATGATGGCATCGCTTGTGGATGAACTAAAGACTGAATATCAAAAATATAAAAAGGAAGAACAAGATGGAAAAGATACTTTGGGCACTTTATTTCAATTTTTAGAAATGGCGTTATGTACTTATGAAAAGTTCTACGCAGCAGAATGACTGGGACAAAGAAGAAGAGGAACAAGAAGCCATCTTTGATGAACAATGGTTTTTTTCCGGGGAGGAGGAGAAAGAGGATAAGAAAAAGGGGATTTTAAGGTTTGAAAAAACAACCAAAAAAGAGAAAAATGAGAGGAAAGGTGGATGCAAGGTTAGAAAGCAATGGAAAGGGAGTAAGAAAAGGGAGGAGGAGAGAGAAAGGGGTAAAAAGGGCAAGGAGAAGAATAAGCAAGAGAGAAAGGGGGGAGGAGAAACCTCAATGGTGGGAAGCAAGATCTAAAGAAAAAAAGTTTATTCAGAGACAATGGGTGAATTTAATTAAGGATAAAAGAGGGATTCTGGAGGATACATAAGATTGTGTTTTTATATGTGTATTCAGAGTAGAATCTTTCTTATAAAATTTATTGTGTAATTTTAGAATGTACTAAACAGAATCCCAAGATAAATTAAGTGTTATATGAAGTATTTTTAAGTTAGGGTAATGAGTTAAAGGCGTCACTCCAGTTAGTGTACAGGAGAAGTATAG
>BHEV01034961.1:0-11756 GCA_004319985.1 Emydocephalus ijimae | reverse complement strand
TATTGATATTATAATTTGGAATCATTATGTTCTATTGGTTTTCTTCTTTAATTATTACTATTTTTTTTTAGAAAAGAATTTATAAGCTGTTATGCCTTGATTGTTTGTGCACTGTTTTTGTAAAATTAATAAAATTTGTTTTTAAAAAAAAGAAGTGTAGGCGAATGAGTTGGAATTCACTTTGCTAATTTTTCAAAACGGTTTTTGTTAAGTTCTGTGCATGGGTGCAAAGGATGGAGACGAGCCGGTGAACAGTGAACTTCAAACTCTTTATTTACATGTGAAAACAGCTCAGCTCCATGGCCGCAATGGGCTTCTTTATATAGGCAACTCTTAACTTATTTAACCAATGAAACACGGGCAGCGCTAGCTCCATTAACCAATGGGAGAGGCTCATTAATAGCCAATCAGATTCTCCTGAACGGACCAATCCGATGTCGCTATTAACGGCCAATCAGAAGTGCAGGGCCAGAACCCTGCACTTTGCTTTAAGCTCTTAATAATCTTTATTAAGTATTTATTGATTCACAACACCCCTTCTCCCTGGGTTCCGTTTAAGGGGTGCGGTCATGTAGTCTTTGAGGTAGGCAGGTTGTTTTGATTGTCTATTTGATTTGCGTTGTTCTCCCGGTATTTGGCTACAGTCTTGTTGGGGGTAGGACGTTATCTGGTGAAGAGGGTGCCTCCCGTTCCATATTCGAATTTTCGTTGCTGCTACTGCTCTCAGCATCTCTTTGAGGCGAGGCCACCCTCATTCTGGATCCATCACGTGCTGCCTCTAAGCGGTCATTACTTCCGCTTAAACTTTCTGGTATCTGGTCCAATGACCATCCCCGCTCGACCCAACTGAGGACTCATGCTAAAATGGGGTCGCGTTTCGTTTCCATCATGATATCTCGGTCTGTTAATGGCAGCATTCGAAGTGTCTCGATCTGCAGTGTTGTAACTGTTGGAGCAGGGTCATCAATGGTCTCCAGAAGAGGTGCGCGGCTCAATGCATCGATGTGGGGAATGGCCTTCCCCGGGCGATGTTGCAACTTGTAATTATATGCCGCCAAGAATTCTGACCAGCGAGTCATTCTGGAAGATAATATATACGGTGTTGGCCTATCTCCCGCTATTATTCCCAGCAAAGGTTTGTGGTCAGTCACTATGGTAAAGGCTTGGCCATACACATATTCATGAAATCTCTTAACCGCGGACACAATAGCAAGGGCCTCCTTCTCAATTTGACTGTAATTGCGTTCTGCTTTTGATAATGTCTTTGAGAAATAGGCAACAGGGGCTTCACTACTGTTTGGAAAAACGTGGCTTAAAATGGCGCCCACTCTGAATGGGGATGCATCACACATGATCGTTAAAGGCAAAGTCTCGTTATACTGCCTCAAAACAGCATCAGAAGTCAATAAATTTTTCACATGTCGAAACGCCTGTTCTTCTCTGTGTCCCCAAACCCAGGTTGCTTTTTTGTCCAATAAACGATGTAGGGGTTCAGCTACGGTTGCTTTGTGAGGCAGGAAAATGTTATAAAAATTGATAAGGCCCAGAAAAGCCTGGAGGTCGGTCTTGTTTCGGGCNATTGACACTTGTTTTTTTTAACTTTGAGACCTGAGTCTTTAAATCTCTGGAGAACCAACCTCAGGCATTCCTTTAGTATTTTCCGAGTTGGTGCAGCGATTAACACATCATCAAAATATGGGACAATGCCTTTTATCCCTTGTAATAGCCTTTCCATCAAGCTTTGAAAAATTCCCGGGGCTACACTCACTCCGAACTGGAGCCGGTTACATTTAAATGCACCTTGGTGCGTAATGATCGTTTGGGCCTCTGCCGTTTTTTTGTCAACAGGCAGTTGTTGGTATGCCTGGGCTAAGTCTAGTTTAGCGAAGACTTTTCCGCCCCCCAGGGAATGGAGGAGGTGTGCACAACCAGTACCGGGTAAGCATTTTGTTGAAGGGCATGGTTCAGGGTGGCTCGGTAGTCCCCACAAATTCTTATCGATCCATCTGGCTTGATGGGTGTCACGATTGGGGTTTCCCAGGGAGAGTGATCGGTTGGTTCTAACACCCCCTGGGCTATTAATTTATCAAGCTGCTCGTCAATCTTTGGTTAAAGGGCAAATGGAACTTGACAAGGCTTAAGGCGGATGGGAGCTATTTTGGGATTGAGGTTAAATGATATTGGGGTCCCCTTGTACTTGCCTAATTTTTCTGCGAAGGCGTCCTGGAATTCGTGGACGAGGTCTTCTTCCCAATTGCTGCTGCAGGTTCCGTGAATGCCGGCTACTTCAATTCCGAGTGGAGCGAACCATTGGAGGCCTAATAAACTAGGCCGATCCCTGTCGATTCCAGTCAGGGGTAGGAATGCTGTGCAGTTCTTAAATGATACCCGGACTCGGCTGGATCCAACGACCGGGATTCGATTTCCTTGATAGTCCTTGAGTATGAATCTTTGGAATCTGAGGTCTTGCCTCTGGATAGTGGGGATGAGCTGCTTGAGGGTCTTCCAGGAAACCATTGAGAGGGACGATCCTGAATCGACTTCCATCAGGCAGGGCTGGTTTTCGATGGCCACTTTTACTCGGATCTTTTTGGTGTCAAGAGATGAGGCGTGACCGATTGTGATCGTTTGGTGAGCCTCTTCTCGCTTTGTTGGGTGGTTTAGGGTTTTGTTTCTCTAGGAGTGGTTGTTCCATTGGTGGTTCATGGGTTCTCGCTTCACGGGACGACTTCCTGTTGGTTGGCGATAGTTAGCTCCCCTCGAGGGCTGGCTGGGTCCTGGCTTGCTTCTACAGACCCATCCGATATGGCCTCTTTTCCCGCACACATGGCAGAGCGCGTCGAGGAATTTGCATTCTGACCGGGGGTGACTTGCTCCACACCCAGCGCATTGGTACTGCAATTTCTGGCGTTGGTCTCGTTCAGACCGAAGTCGATGGACCTCTTCCTCATTGCTTTCTGACAACGATTCAAGGTCCTCGTGGTGGGCTGTATCAAGCTGTCCCTCTGACTGAGGTGAAATTCCACGGGCGCATTGACGAAGCGGTGTGTGGTTGCGGCGCATTTGGGCAGCCGACTTCCTGGTTGCTTCTGCTGCAGTAGCTTCAGCTATGGCATCTTTAAGGCTAATGTCACCCTTCGCCATTAGTTTACTCTGAGTGTCTTGTTCATCTAATCCCAGAATTATTCGGTCTCTTAGGGCTCCTTCTAGGTCGGCAAACTCGCATAGGCCTCCCAGATTCCGGAGATCCTCTATGAAATCAACAACACTTTCGCCCTTCCGCTGACTTCTCTGTCTTCTAAGGAGCGTTGGCACGGTCGGTGCGTAGTGAGCCCTCAGCAGGGGTTCGAGGACGTCCCAGTCCATAGACTTTACTTCTGCCGGTTTTGCTAGTGCCTTGGCCATCTTGAATACGGTTGGCCCGCAATGAGTTCGGAATACCGTTCGTTTCTTTCCGGTAGTGGCATCCTTCAAATTGTTGGTCTCCAGAAACATCGGGAAGCGATCCATATATGAGTCCCAGTCTTGTTGTGCCGGGTCGAATGGAGCGGGTGGTATGACACCACTGGACATGGTTCCGCCATTGGTGCGTTTCAGCCACGTGCTCGGTTATAGTTCTTCGTCGTTCAGTAAGCTCTGACGTCTCCACATCCCACCTTCGTCGCCAGTGTTAAGTTCTGTGCATGGGTGCAAAGGATGGAGACAAGCCGGTGAACAGTGAACTTCAAACTCTTTATTTACATGTGAAAACAGCTCAGCTCCATGGCCGCAATGGGCCTCTTTATATAGGCAACTCTTAATTTATTTAACCAATGAAACACGGGGAGCGCTAGCTCCATTAACCAATGGGAGAGGCTCGTTAATAGCCAATCAGATTCTCCTGAACGGACCAATCCGATATCACTATTAACGGCCAATCAGAAGTGCAGGGCCAGAACCCTGCACTTTGCTTCAAGCTCTTAATAATCTTTATTAAGCATTTATTGATTCACAACAGTTTTATTAATCTTTAATTCTAAAAATCCAGAGAACAAGTATAATAAGAATAAAAAATACATGAGCATGAGGATACCTGCAAGGGGTTCTTTATTCTTCCTCCTTTTGTATGTCTTGTTGGTTCAGAGCAGTGAAGAGCATTATACAATTTACCTTTTCTACAATAATACAATACAAAAACTGAATTGTGCTGTAAGCCCTGCTATCATGTTTAGTGACATCATTCAAGGTACTACAGTTCCCCTGCCCCAAAATATCTATGGTGATTTAAGAGAACTGATTAAAATGCTAGCTGGACTTTACTAGTAGTTAATTTTTGTGCCTCCATGGGTCTGTCAGGAGTGAAAATTAAGGTTACGGGTATATATGCATTAAACATTGTAGAATAACATTTATTTGAAACATTCTGCTGTTTCATTGTCAGCTTAGTATTCTTGTAATGGTATGTGGGAATGACTTTAGGAGACAGGGGGAAGAGCACAGCCAGGGAAATTATTAAACAACGGATAGCTTAACTCACAAAAGGAATATGAAAATGGCACCCCTGGTTTTTTAAGTTGTAAAGATGACAGGGGAGAAATGTACTTTCAGACTTGCAAAATTCTCTTAATATAACTTCACAATAAAGTACAATTAGTCCATTTGATCATGCTTCCTATGTGAATTTGCAAGGCTGACAATTTCATACACAATTCAGAATGTTCATTGTTAAGCATAGTTTTTATATTAGAACACTACTTGCGCAGTACAGATTTGATCAACATGTAAGGGCCAACCTATGTAAGTTTTTAGAACCTGAACTTTCTATATTCTGAGCTGCAAAACTATTCAACATAAATATTATGAGAGAATAGTTTTCTGGTATCAAAATAGCAAGGCAAAAAGCATATATAGTGAAGGAGTATTTTTTTTTTACTTATTTACAATGACCCTTTAGCTCTTACTAGTTTTGGTGAAATCTTTCATTTGAATATTTTTGAACTGAATATTTGTAAAGTTTTACCCCAGAAAATATTGTACAACAGCTAAAAAATAAAAAGCCACAAAAGATATAGAAAAATCTCAAAGGCTGTTTCTCATAGTGTTACAGTATGTAGCAGAAAAGTATGTTAAATAAATGAGACATATTGCATCATCAAGAAATAGCTGCTATCTTTTTGGTGCTACTATAATGGAGATACAACTTTTCTCCCATATCAAATATTTCTTTAAGGTTTTAGAAATGCTGTTTTTTTTTTAACAAATCTAAAGATAAATCCTTGCCCCCAGGTTCTTTTTCATCTCTTGGTTTATCCTCTGTATTTCCACTCTGTCCTCTGTCTTACTACTTTATTTCCCACTGTTTCTATATTGACTAGAATTTTCATCCCCTCTTCATCCTTTTTGCCCAAAATTCTTCCATATTGTCGCCTGTCAAAGCTTTCATTTTTACTTTACAAACTTCTTCAAAAAATACATGTAAAGATGCACAAAATTATTACTGTCAGTTTGATTATAGGTTTATCTCCCGCTTTTTCAAAAATTCTTTAAAATATCTTAAGTCCGATACCATTATCTGTCATTTTGTAAATTTCACTTTTCATTTTCCTGCCTGGAATTTTAGTAACCTCTAATGTCCCATTTCCATATGCATAAAATCTCAAGTTTCTTTGTTGTTTTATTCTCAACTTTTAACCTAATAAACAAAACAAAATTTGTGTTCCCAGGAAAATGTTTTTTTTTCCAGTTTTTAAAAGTCTTTCTAAAAAGTCCAAATATTCTAAAATCATCTGGTCTCTTAATCCATTTAAATCTTTCTTAGATTAAATTATTTTTAAACTTTTCCCCATTTGTTATATATTTTTTAGATTCTTTAAACTGTTTTTATTTTCTTCTATTTTGGAATGAAGTTTTACTCACTATTTGGTAGTTTTCCAAATGTTGTTTGGAAGACTTCTTTTAACTGTAAAATAATTGTAAATCCCAATATGATTAGAAATGAGTGGAGAACCCCAATGCCCTTAAGAGCTCCATCATGGTTGAAGCTTGATGACTCTCCTTGTCTTCCAAGTCACAAACGTACTATGTGACCTCTAGTCTTCTCATGAGGCAGAGCCATCCAGAGCACAATGAGCAATCTCATCCTTTCCTTGTCCAAAGAGGTTCTGTTCGATTGAGTTTGCCACTGCTCTGTTGGTCATCACTGCATGGTTGCCTTTATTCTTTCAGATATGTCTAGTTCACCATTTTCCTCATCTGAAAATATGAATCAGCTGTTGTTGAATGAGTAAAACTCATTTTTATTCTGTTTCCATTTTTTAGTTTTGGAGATATCTGACTTGGAAAATATTGTGCACTTTTTCACTGTGAAAGATTGGGTCAATGCATTGAAATGAAAAACAAGGGTAGTGGACGGGATCTTCTTCTATCCCAGCCACACTTCTGTGATTTTGATTAAAACAGTGGACAATAGGATTGATGGTCTTAGCGATTCAACTTGGCAGCTAGTTATGAAATGAACATGACAGAACTGAATAACTTTCTGTAACTGAATGATGTCCTAAAATGATGAAAAGTTTACCTTTGAAAGTTGAAGGACTAAAGTATTTTGATTTGGTTCAGTTGTGTCATTTCATATTAAAGAGCTTTATGATTTCCCTTCTTTTTAAATACATGTAAACAATGGGGGGATTTTTTTTTCCCTTTGAAATTGCATTCCTTTATTCTGGCAAATATTAAAGTACAGCTATTTTAAGTCAGCAGAATTAGCTTGATGGATTTTGCATTTCTTTGCCAAGATTGCTTGTTTTTATCAGAATTTGCTCATATCTCTTACTAATCCATCATTTAAGTCTCTTGTGAATAATCTTCTCTGCATTATCTGAGTTCTAACCATATGAAGCAAACCAATGTAATTATTATTATGTGAGAAGGTATCTGAGAAGAAAAATGAGGACTTCGTGCTATCATGGTTATATGACAAAAATCTCTCTGAAAGTAAAGAACCAGTTACTTGCAGCAATATATTATAGTTTAATATAGTTTCTTAATTTTAACATTTAGGCTTGCTTTGAGGCAGTTACTGAATTAAAAAGTGGCTCAGAAATATTGATCACAATATAAACAAAATAAAAAATTCTATGGAGCTAATTTATCCCATCAATAGTCACCAAGGCATCAATGATATTAAGAAAATGATTTATGAGGTAAAACCATCCACTGCCAATGTATGGTAACAGAGGGGAAAGAAGCTAAAATGCTGCTACATTTATATTTTGAATAGTGGGTTCCTAAACCAGCTTTAAGGAAATGCAAAGGTGCTGAATAGAAGATTGTTTTATTATGGACAAGGTCTAGTGCTGTCATTGTATGCTTGAATTATTATAACCTCCACTGTTGCTTTGCAGTGTGGAAAGTTAGCACTGGATCTTTTCCATATATTATCATCCTGCAATAGTGCCTGGCTAATACAGTTTTTTTTCGGATCAAAAAATAAAACACTCCTTCTTTTCATTTTAGTGTACATAGAATGTAAGGAGAAAACTGTCTCCTGGTGCATGGAGGAATTTAAAGTTTTACATCAATAGTAAAATTAGGATTGATACTAATATTTTAGTATTTCAACTTTTATGTGACTACTAAAATCAGTCAATATTAACATCAAGTTATTATGTAGAATCATCGACTAGAAGCAATAAAACTGAAATTATATTTTTCTTCATTTCAAGCTATAATAATTTCTACTTGATATAAGAAACTTAGCAAATTGAACAAACCATTAAAATTATGTTATGTTTTATAATATAAAAACTTCATATATACTGTGCACCCATTTTTAATATTAATATCCAAAATGATTTCCACATTTTTATATTCTATATTCATGTTTTTCACACATGAAGTTAATTTTGACATCAGGACATACTCCCATAGCTTGCAGATCCTCACAAAACTAATGTCCAGTAAGAAACATGTAGAACCTTATCAATTGTTACTATGTACAAAGCTAGTTCAATGTAGAACATAAGGTTTAGACATATGTGTAACATATTCAAAAAAAACCTACCTTTAAAATGTATTACTTTCTATTATAAATTATTTTATATTTAATTGTTGGGCTTTACAACATTAGTACCAAATATGGAAAAAAAACCCATGCAAGTATTACATTTCCAATGACTTTTAGACAATAAATTGTCTATTTTGGCAATGCACATTAGGGTAATTACAACTAATACAATGCCATATATCAATTTTCTCTAATATTGACTATAAGTTTGCTGTTTTACTTCCATTAGAAGCATTGTTACATGTGAATTGTTCCATTTGAACTTAGTATCCATGCAATATATTTCTTGGCATGAAGAATAGAACTCTCTCTTTCTATCTGTGTGTATGTTTGTGTATGTATATGTACACACACACACACACACACTAACTTTTGAGTTCTGAAACAAGATAGTGTAAGGCAACTATTTTTAATCATGGTTCCTTAAATGGGCTAAGTTGCACAATGCATTGCAAATCTGCTACTATGATTCTTAGGAATTAAAATTTGAAAATTTTTTATAAAATATTTTGTGACATTAAAAATATAAAACATTGTATGACATTAAATAAAATGTGATAAAACATTTCCTATGGTCAACCCCTGATATTTGACTGTGCTTATGCAATCCAACAAAACTTAGTTTCAAGGCAGATACTTCTCTGAATATCTCCCTGAACTTTCCCAGTGAAGGTAGTCCATTAGAGACTCTGTCATTGCTGAAGGCACTGAGGAATCTGGTAAGGAAAAATTTCTGAAAACATGACCCAAAGAATGATATATAGTCTAGTTATTCATAGTAGTACATCTCCAAATTTGGAAGAAATATATCACTGCATACTAGATTTAGGTAGTCCTTGGGTAACAAGTATAACTGAAACAGGTAACTCTGTTACTAAGTGACATTGTCATAAAGTGAAAAAAAAAATCATGACTTTACCAACTCACAACAGCGTGTCTGGTAATTCTGTTTATAGTTAGTTGTTAAGCAAATTGTGTTCAATTAAGCAAAACATTATATGACCATGACTTGTGATTTCTGCCAGCTTCCCTATGGACTTTGCTTGTCAGAAACTAGCAATGAAGATCACAATGGCAATTATGACGGTGCCTGTGATATGCCGGGACTGTTATAACCCCATGTTTGTTGCCAAGAGCCCAGATTACAATCATGTAATCACAGGGACATTGTGATAGTCAGAACTCTGAGGATTGGCCATAAGTTTCCTCATTTGTAACTTTGAATGGTCACTGAATGAGCAATGGCTAATTAAGGAGTACCTGTAATAGGCTCAGAAAATTATGTTTTATAATAGCTTTTTCAGAGAGCTAGCTGGCATGATGTTGTTTATATTAGGTATACAGTCACTCATCTCACAACAGTGACTCTGCTGTTAAAAAGGACTTTTGATCCCCTGTGAAATATTCTTTCTTTTGTTCTAATGAGAGAATAATAGCAAAAGTTGAAAGTTGTGATATAATAAAGTGTTTCTCCAACAATACGGCCCCCTCCAAGACTCAGAATGTTTTCTAGGCATAAGGTGAAATTAAGCCCCTCCCCCAAATTTAGGCCTAGTTTAAAACATGTGAAATTGGGGGGGGGGCGAGGGGAACTTGCCATTAGGATCACCCCATGGGCAGCCACGCCTCGCCACCAGCTGCTCCGAATGGCCAATCATGGCAGAACGTGGAGAGCTCCTTACTCCTGCCAAGTGCCTTTGCTGCAGACTCGGGTATGGTGCTGGGTGCAGGCTGGTCAGCAGGCGGGTGTCGGCATCGGTGTGGATGTTGGCCTCAGTGGCAGTGGGGCACTTTGCATCGTGCCCGCTGCTGTTGCTTCCTCCGCTGCTGTTGCTTTCCCTTCTGCCTGTGTGCTGTCGCATTTGCAGTGCTGCACATTCTTCCACCAGCAGCGTTTCAGCCGCTTCTTGGGCAGGGAAGCCGTAGCTTCCATGGTTCCCACCTGCGCTGGTGCCTCTCTCACCAGCACCATCTCCAACAACAGCAGCAGCGGTGAGACAGAACTGCCGACAAGAACCACCTGCCCTCCCGTAGGGGCATCGCTTTGATTGATGGCAGCTGTGTTGACAAGGTTCTGCAAGTCGGTGAGTCTTTCAGGGTTGGGTGGGTGGAAGCAGTTGTGGGAGGTTGATGTCATTGTTTCTCTCCCCCCCACACACCTTGCTTTACTTCCCGCCCCAGAGCTTCGGGTCATGGTCTCATCCCTTGTATGGTTGGGTGCTCTCTTCTTGCTCCACCCACCCAACCCCCCCCTCCCGTGGACCTTTACCCTCCTCTTTAAGTTTTCTTTACTCTCATTCCCTCCGTCAGTTCCCTAAGAATACAGACTGGCCAGTCAGCTTCCTCCCCACCCCTCCCAGTAGTTTTAAAAAGGGAACCATCTATCCACTTTGCCCTTCGAGCAGAGGTAAACCTTCCAATCCAAACAGAAGAGAAAGGGAATCATCCTACAGACCCTTAGCACCAAGCTTCCCAAAGGATTCTCCCAAAGGATCCACCCCAAAGGAGGATTTATCAGAGGATTCACCCCAAAGGAGGGGAGTGCATTTAAGGGGGGGAATCCTCCTTTGGCCGACATCCACACTGCCACCGCCGCCCACCCGCTGACCCGGCCTGTACCCAGCACCATACCCAGGTCTGCAGCAAAGGTGCTGGGCAGGGGTAGGGAGCTCTCCGTGCTCCGCCATGATCGGCCGTTAGGATTGGCTGGTGGTGAGGCGTGGCTGCCCATGGGGCGCTCTAGGCGAGGGTGCATGGGGGAGAAATTAAGTCACCCACAAAAAGATGGCCTAGCCATTTGGGAAGGGGGTCAAAAGAAAATAAGGCCCAGCCTTATTTTCTGAGAAACACGGTAGGTTTAAAGTGTTGATTTAAGAATATTCTCCACGTGTTTCTTTGTTACAAAAAGTAAAGCACATTGTATGTGCACTGAACCAAACCAAATCTTGGAAATTAAACCTTCAAAGAGATTTTATACTAGTGCAATCTTCCAAGGAGATTCGTTTCAAATTGTGTTACTTCCTTTAGCATTTAGCATAAGTTCTTGATTTTCTTAGCTAAATAACGTTAACAATCCAAATGAACATATTAAAGTTTGATTCTGTAAACTAACTTCATTTCTCAGAGGTGAAAATATTTGCTTGGAAGCAGCATTGTTAGTTCCAGAGACAATAATCCCTTCATTGGTGCCAACATTCTAACAATATTAGGTCCTTGTATCCAATTATATGTGAGACAAGAGTGATCCTGAAGTAAAAAAAAACAGATGAAGGAAGAGCTATTATGAAATCTATATAAAAGGAAAAAATCTGTGGCAACTGAACAAACATATAAAATATGCATAACGTTTGTACAAAATCTGTCCAGCCATTCAGTATTAAACTTATGAATATCTTAATGTACTAATGGTTTCTTTTCAGTCAAATCCATTGATATTTTGAAATACCCAATTATGTCATGGCTAAATGAGCTCCATGCCTATTCCAACTATCAATATTTTTGTTTTCTTTCAGCTTTTGTTTTGATAGAAAAAGGGCATGTTTCTCAAAGAGAGAAAGGATAATTAGAAAAATGACTAGGTTGGGTAAATAATCTATTATTTCCTATCCAGTGGACAATGAAAGGTATAATCAGTTTTGTTAGGGATAACATTGTTTACCCTAACTGGTTTAGGTAAAATAATAAATATGTAATCATGGTTTATATGTTAAAG